>JAECUM010013715.1:0-23282 GCA_016617855.1 Megalonaias nervosa
TCCAGTGAGCTTTCGAAGCATCAACCTTACAAGGAAACTGCAGAAGAAGGAAACATTTTAGAATTAAATGCTGATGACTAAATATAACTAAATCGGCACATTAAGACAATGATTATGGTGACGAATGAAAAGGTGAACCCATAATGGGTCATAAAGATCGAGCAAATAAGCTAAATATGTAATAGCACAGAAGATAGTCCAATGATCTTTCACTTTAAAAGATGGACATAAACATACGATGTTGATGTTATCACGGTCACTGTGTTAATACGGTATTAACATTCTGTTGCTACAAATGATCTAACATTTATAGGTCACATGAGGTCAGGTCCACATTCATTTGTAACCCTATATGCCTTATGATAACATTAGCGTGAGAAACTAGCGTGTGTCTGTTTTCTCCTTTTTAGCAGTTGTAATCTAGCCGTTAAAGTAGAGAACGCCAGAGCTGTCTTACGATGATAACTTTTATCATATGCGGTGCTTTTGTCCTTATATGATGTGCAAACTTCTTTATATGCGGTGCTTTCGTACTTATATGATGTGCAAACTTCTTTATATGAGGTACTTTCGTCTTTATATGATGTGCAAACTTCTTTATATGCGGTTCTTTCGTCCTTATATGATGTGCAAACTTCTTTATATGCAGTGCTTTCGTACTTATATGATGTGCAAACTTCTTTATATGCGGTGCTTTCGTCCTTATATGAAACTTCTTTATGATGAGAAACTTCTTTATGACGAGAAGCAAATACGGAACTTGCGCAGGCGCGCGAAGAGGCCAAGCAGTATCTTGACAAAAGTAATTTGGTCGACTTAAACTGAGTAATCAAATTTAGGCTCTGTTATCATCACCCTGTCAAATAGATTTCACACTACTTCTAATCTAAACAGCGTTCGCCACCAGTTTCTGTAACAAGATATCTACACAAAGTAAGAAAAAGTCTATGTGGAATCATTCTAATGCGAGAGAGAGAGAGAGAGAGAGAGAGAGAGAGAGAGAGAGAGAGAGAATGTTTATAATGAAGAAGGTATCTTTGTACTGATAATAATTATCGCAAAATATTTTCTCAATGAATATCATTTAATTGCATAGCAATCTTTGGTTAATAGAGAACCTTACCGACATTGTTAAATATTTGACTTGGAGAGACATGACTTCTGTTTGAAGACCCTTTAAATGTGACTAAAAATATTTCATTCAGTGTCCCATGTACTAGCCATAATATTGGTGAACATAAAACGTTCTGAGTATGTGAAGATTTTATATCAAGTCTTCCATCTGTGTATATTTTCTTCAGCTTGAATATACTTTTTTCTCTGTGGCACCAAAACAAACATGTAGTGGTCAGCCATAATGTTTTACGCATGTAGACCAAAACATGTTTAGAGATGACATCAGAGGATGGGGCAAGTGACACCCCCTCTTGCCTCTATGTGCAGACACCCATGCTCCCCACATGAAGATAAAATGTGTTTATTAATAATTATCAAATTATTCAAAATAGAGAGGGAGCACGAAGACATTGCTAATTAAATTAACTGGTGTTCATCGATGTATGGACAAAATTCAATCTATGTAATCAACATAATAGTTACACAGGATAAATATCATTAATTCGCTGTTTAATTTCGATTTATGTTAAGCTCTTGTATCACCCATTTGGTGTTAAATGTTGATTCTTATATGTGCAAACTAATCCCATGTCATGTTATCTATGGAGGCGGATCACCGCCATAATTCTATGCGTGTATTTTCTAATCTTCCTTGATGCATTATTGTAAATGGCTGCTTACAAGATCTACTTTCATAATTCTATCCATGTATATTGTATTCCTCATTGATGCCAATTGTACGTGGCGGTTTTCAAGAGCTACTTTCCTTCTGCATTATTGTAAATGGCTGCTTGCAAGTGCTACATGCCTAATTCTAGTCATGAAATTTCTGTTCTTCATTTATACAAGCTGTAAAAATGGCTGCTTGCAAGTGCTTAGATCTACTTTCCATCTGCTTCATTGTATCTTGCAGTTTGCTAACTACTGAACTGATTTTGCAGTTTGTCGTATGGCAAACACTATATTTGTTATTACAAGTTTTGTATATTCTGTTTATATGCTTGACATATTACAATTACATCATTCCAACTGCAGTTTTCATACAAATTTGGCTTTGCAACATGTAAATACCAAGTTTTATCAGTATCGTCTTTGTTGTCCAACTCATGTAGCTTATCTGTTGTCATAATGGAATACAAGAGATTAGCATAGCATTATTACAACAGGCGGCGCTCTAAATTTCTGAAGTTTTCCCTTTGCCAGAAATAATTCATGCTCCCCACGGAGCTTTACGGCATTCATTTTGTGTCGATAAACATTGTCACTCTTTTTCAGTCTCCTTTTTTAAGGTGTATGTTAACAACGCAGTTTTAATCGTACTCTAAAACCACGTGCTTTCTCGAAGACCTAAGTGATTTATAGCACCTTATGAAAACAAAAAACGCATACACCACAACAGGGTGGTCCATCTTCTTCAACACCAGTTTTGACGCACTTAAGTATTTACTTTCACGGTGTAAGAAATCTACTTCTTAGTGGTGTCACTCATTACTTTGGAAACATTAGTTATTTTAGCAAAGTAATAATCAGATATGACAATGATAAATTCCCGTCGTACTCTTCTTAACGAGCTTTCATCCGACGACCCCTGGTTGTAAGGATCGTATTGTACGTCACTCATTTTGACGCACCTCACAGACGTCTATCTTTTCCTATGATACTATTGTACATAAGATCCTGCGAAAATAATATATTTCAGAGCAAAATCAATAGCACATAATTATAAGTTTATAGGTAAAATGACATTAAAAAGTTAAGCATGCCTAAAGGTTTTCTTATTCTTCTCACAATCTTCATTTTGGAACACATTTGTCGCGAAGCCGAAATAATCAAATTGTGGAAAATCATGTTCGTATCAATATAAAAATGTTTACTTGCGATTAGAAGTATTAGATTTAGTGTACGATTGTATTCCAATACTTAATTTGCATTCTTGATGACCAGAACCTCAACCTTTGAATGTATTTAAAAACAAGAAAACAAACAAACAAACAAACAGCCTTAAAACTGGTTTGCATCCTTTAAAACTTTTTTCTCTAAAATTGAGATAAAAGACATAATGTTACAGGAGGTTTTACTTTTATTTATTGCATTTTTTACCATTATCAAACCAATTAAAAATAATATATTGGTTCAAGAATTTTAAAAATATAAATATAGTACTATTAGGTTCTAATTATTCAGCTGTTCTTTGTCACATTAAAGATTTTAAAAAAAAACTTTAAAAGAAGTTTTGAAATGTCAGTGTAGTTACGCATGATTCCGACTTATTAATCGTGCTGCTCTTTGCAATATAAAAGTAGTTTAATGAATTATCTTTGATGAGAGAGAGAGAGAGAGAGAGAGAGAGTATGCACCAAAATTGCATATTTCATTCAGTTATTGTAATTGTATACATGTATCCTGGGTCGAAGAGCTTGTTTTGGGACAGTCCAAGGGTCTTTCATTCAGCTAGTATCAACAAGAGAAAAAACTTCACTGATCTTACTCGATAAATATACATGGTAGAATTTTGCTGTTCACTGTATTTTTATTAGGTTTGATTTTATTTAATTGACTACATGTACCCTGGGTAGTTGAGGGTGTTTTGGGACAGTCTTTTGCTGTTTTATGGTAATCATTGGGTATTTCATTTAGTGATAATTACCAACATGGGGAAAAAACTCTCCTGATCTTACCCGATAATTAAACAATGCAGGATTTTACTGATCAGTCTTTTTAAGGCTTGATTCAGTATAATTGTATATATGTATCCTGGGTAGGTGAGAGTGTTTTCAGACAGTTTTGTGCTAGCCCAATGACTTTCACGGTGATAGGCAGAAAAAATAAACTGTTGGATGTCTAATTCATGCATAAGTTCTTGGAAATAATCAAACATAAAATTGCTGGACAGATTTGGGGAGGCAAACAAGTGTTAAAATACATTGCCTAAACTTCAGATTTTGCTTTAATATTCTTCAAAGGAATGGTCTATCGAGATTTTGAGGACGCACACATTATGGTCAACAAGTATTGGTTGCTTGACTTGGTATTAGGTAAGAAACAGACAGTCTACCATATTTCTGCTAAATGCTTGTCAAACGGTCCAATGCAGGAATAGGTTGCAGATGTGTCTTAGATATCTTCTGACTGGGATTTCCTACCATTTGACAAGTGTGACAAAATCTTTGGTACTTATAAACATCATTTTTAATTTTCGGCAAATAAAAATGATCCATGATCTTGTGATAAGTCTTACTGACACCAAAATGACCAGCTTAAGGAGTTTTATGGGCTAGACTATGAATTTTCTGTTTATGAGACGTAGGAATAACAATTTGATTGCCCCCTGACCATTCATCACAAACAGGTACAAACACACCATATCTATTATCCAAAACCCCAATATCTACTATCCACACAGACGTGAAGAGAAGAAAAAAAAACACACCATATCTACTATCCACACAAACGGGAAGAGAAGGAAAAAAACACACATTATATCTACTATCCACACAAACGTACGCGAACGCATAAAACACACACTCTACTATCCACATAAACGTACGCGAACGTTTTCAAACATACACACATACACACATGCCAGTGAAAGAGTAAGTGTTTATAATTACACTACTCCACATTCACACAAATTGGCAACTTGACTAGTGTCTCTTCTAAAGAGATGGTTAGCCCTGAGAAGGGCTCTTTTCTTTTTAAACTTCAGATTCACCTGGCTAATGTCGGCACCTCCCTGGTCGGATCCCACACACACAACGACGGCTCCAGTCCTGCTCCCAATTGATGTTTATGGTGGGAGCGTAGACTGGACTTGAGTGGCTTCGATATTCCACTCCTCCGTTTGTAGAATAGTGAAGACTTGTTGTTGTTGTGGTTCCCTCTGTCTTCTTCTTCTGTGCCACACGCAGGGATGATGATGATGAGGTCTCTGCGGCTCCCTCTCTTGCCGTTGTCTCTCCAATTCCTCCAACGCCTCCTCCTCCCAGTTTTCTGTCTGGGGGACAGCGACTCCTGGTACTGATGGTACTGGTGGCAGAGGCTGTGGCTGTCGTTGTTGTGGAAGTGGTGGCTATGAAGACGTTGGTGTCCTCACCTCATGCTTGACCTCCCACAAAGGTCTCAGTATAATGTGAGGCAGGATCAATCTCTTCTTTTCCTACTCCTTTTCTTTCTTCTTTTTTTCCTCCTCTTCTTCCAACCGGTCTGCTTCTGCAATGGCCTCCATAGCCAGCTCATCCAGGAAGCGTCTGACATACTCCAGGTGCATCTGAAGTTCAAGTAAGTTGGTTAGTCTGCTACTCATCTTCAATGTTGATACGTCAACGATGGGCAGCCAGACTGACGAACGCGCTGATTTATATTCCTTGAGTACGGGCGTTATGGAAAACATCCCCTTAGAACAAAACTTACCATACCACTATTACCATCACATGAAACGCGCGGACCGAAAACAAACGCTCACGTTGACATTTTTACTTACAAACACAGACACACACTATCGGACAAGACAGAGAAAACGAAGTACTTATAGACACACATCAATTTTTTAACATAAACACACACAATGTTTTGGCAATTGAATTAGTATGTCTTTTCTAGTGTGTTAGGCTAGCACTGAAAAGGACTGTTTTTGTTGACGGGGAGTGATGGCAATCTTTTATTGTCTAAGATTGCGTCCCCGTCTGGCGACAGGCTTTCCTACGGGATACGGTCTGCTTCTTCCAAAAGAGAAGGAGAACTGCATCGTGTCTTCTCGGCAGTCGACAAAACCTCTGTCTGGTTCCTGCTGATGTTGCTGATGCTGTTGTTGTTGCTGTTCTTTTTGCTGCTTCTGAAGTCTGTACTTCGTCCATTCTTCTTGTTCGTGGGATGGTAGTCCGTTTTTATACCTCCTAGAGCGAAAGGAACGGACGTAGTGAGTAATTTCTGACCTCTGCCATTCCAGGAATCGGTCACGAATGTCATTAAAATCTTCTATAGTAAATGGCCTAAAGCGGAATATTCGGATGAACGTACATTTGATCCAGAGAAATCTAACTTGTTTGTTGACTTTTATTAATTTCCTCTTGTGAATTACTCGACATAAAAGTTCCTGACTCACCAATTGAGATTTGGCTCTGACAAGTCCCTGCCAAACTTCCTTGTAGATCTTCTCTTGCAATTCGTTTGGTAATCTTTGAATAGTATTTTCAAATGGGGCTTAAATACTTGTCTAGGTGTTGTCCAACGTTTGACTCCTAGCCAAGCTGGTTTCTTAAACGACATGATATGCCACTTCAATGACTAAGTCCCACTAAAGGTAGGTAGTGACAATCCGGAGACCATCGAGCATGTTCGAGGTAAGCGGATTCTTTCTGTTCCCACTCGTGAAGTGACACACCGCAACTGAAGCACTTGACTTTATCCCCTTCGCCCAAGTAGATAAATCCGGCTCTGGCTAATTCTTCGAGGGTAGGACCTCCCAGATATGTTCGCCATTTTCCTCGGAAGGTTTCGAATCGACTTTCAAAGTTGCAGTATTTAGACAAACGCACAGGAAACGAATATTCGTCTTTCACAGGTTCATTTCGACGAGGGTACGGTGAAATCCGCAGGAGTTTGCTCAGTCTTGGATGACGTTCATAGGGTGTTAGCCGCATGGTTTCATGATGACATCCACCATGAAAACCAGTAAAGTGATACAATGTACGATAACGAGTGGCTTCGCTTTCGCATCCGTCAGGTTTGACACGCACAGCATCACTTTCCAAGGTAAGTCTAGTCATAGCAAAGTTCACATGATGTGAAACTGAATCGCTGAAGTTACATCTTACGGCATCTCTACCATCGCAAGGCACAGCATCGCACTCGAGTTTGCTCTCACTTGATACTTGCTGTTTGAAAGGATTCATCTTTCTCGCTTGGTCTTGGTAGTCACAATGAACTATCGGTCTTGGACGTTGTCGCTGTTTATATGCTGACCAATATCGACGTGACCGTACGGTAAAGTGAAGTGATTGGGAAGCCGAACTCGCTTCTAGTACACGATCTGATACACTTTTTCCAGAGGTCGACTGACAATTAGGTGTGTGGGTAAACGTGCAATCTTGTGAGGTTCGTTGGTGGTCGCTTTAAACTTTCCATCCTCTCTAGACTGCAAGGCTTCTTTCAATACGCCAATGTTCACCACTTCACTGGTGCGTCAATCTTTTCACTTTACACTCCGTGTGCACTTCTCCTTGGGGGTCCCAGTATTCTTAACTGTAATTTTTATTACCGCCACTAGCAAAACTTAGAATCTTGTCGTCGGGATGCTCGTCCGTCCAGGCTCCTAAACGGTCTCCTTAGATGACAGGGTGTCGGTGACCCAGGCGATCGATGTAGATGCAACTGTCCGTGTCAAAATACAGCACACGATCTCCTAACAGATCTAAAGCTCCGTAAGTTTTAAGCGAGAATGGGCTGTCACGTAAGCCGCAATGATGACATTTCCAAATTCGTCGGCTTCTACAAAGTCCAGCTCTTCTTCTTTATTGACTAAGATTAAGTCCTCACGAACGACGTCCACGTCTTTCATGTTTTTGGTTTTGTCGTGAATCATCTGGAAGTAGCGAGAAGGTTCTGTCAAATACACCGTCTTGGGCAAAAACGGTCGTTGTGCCATTTTACCCCACAAGCAATTTAACATCACTTTGGCAAAGGGTCGCCTTCCTTCGTTTTTCTCGATGTGGTCTAAAGTGATGCCTTCCTGCCTCCAGCATTTCTCTTTGAATTTCGTTTGGTCTTCGAGTGTGGCACCAGGAAGGATAGCTACTGGCTTCTTGTTTCAGTTTTAAAAAGGCATCCACGTAGTCTGCGAAAATACCTTTCTGAGTCTCGTTGCCCTTGTGGTATTTTTCTGTCTTGGGAAAGTGGTAAATTTCGTACACTTATAAAAGTTGGTATCCCAGGTCCAGAGCTTTGAACAATTCAACTCTGACCCACGTTCCTGTCAAGGCGCGTTCTTCCTGGGTGTGCTGACAAGGTTGGTCTTGGTTACACGTTTCGGCACAAGTACGATAAAAGGGAAACATCAGTTTTCCTTGGCAATGGTGAGGTAAAACGGGATGGTACATGTCCGTGGGAGGCAAGACTTTGCACTTAATCAATCCTTTGTATTGTCGAATGTTGTCCACGTCGATGTGTTCCGTTAGCAATTGCGGGTGCCCTGCGGAAAAGTGACAATATTTGCACACGTAATGATACAACGAACACAAGTCCAAGAATTTCATTTCTTCTCCTTTCTCTTCGTCGGCTTGGTACAGCAAACAGGTGGCATTCGTCCGTCCTCCATACAAACTGTCCCGTGGTTTCAGTGGGTCCACCAACTTGTAACTTTCCACGATGCGCTTAAACTAGGGATCGGTTTTCACTCGGTGATCGTACTCGTGTTCCCACATTGCCACCACTTGGCATCCTTGCTGTTCTAACAGGTGGTCTGGTACAAGTCTTCCATAGTCCGTTGTAAAAACTGATTTTTAGTGTCACTTTGAGGGTAACAGAAGGGACATCCGTGAAATAAGCAGTCGTTAAACTCATACACGATCTTGGGGTTTTCTAAGTCCCAGTCATCCACCGAATACGTTCCGATGGTCTTTTCGCCTCCTCCGTTGCGGGCATGTTGGATCCATTTGTCTTCCTTGTCGCACAAATAATGTAGCCTGCGTAGGGCTTTGACCGAGTATTGACGTTTGACAATGTTCGTCGTTTGAGGGCTTATGACAGCTAGAGTGTTTTCGGGCATGAATCGTTGACGGTGCACTAAGGAACACGCTTTGGCAATGATGCAGGCTTCTTTCAAAGGATCAATTCCTCCGTGCTCCATGAACAGTTCTCGAAATTTTCCACTGCAACGCCGTAAAATGTTCACGTCGGAACGACAATACTTTAACATTTCTTCCTGAAAGTCGAAAGGGTTCGAAGCGTGAGTCTGGTACCAAGTGTAGAAAGCTTCTCGTTGATCGGTGCAGATGTTGTCGGGGTCGTAGTAGTGAGACTCAGGCAAATGGAACAGAATCGCAAGTTGATTGGCTTCAGTATTGAAAAAGTGCGGAAAATAGCCTTTGGCCATTTCTGTCATTCCAAACGTTGTAGGCATTCGACTCAAAGGCATGGCCAAGTAACTCATCGAATCTTTAAACTGCACTTGTCCCACTTGCATGGAAATGATTTTGGCTCCGTTCAAAGTCACTTTAGGACGTTCGGTGCCTTGTTGCGTATAGTATCTGAGAAGAAATTACCCATCGTAACCCGAGAAATTGTGAGCCATCACTGTGGCATGGCGATGACAATCTCCGTAATGTTCGATGTCCTTTCCTCAAAGTCTCGTCGATAGGGTCTAAGATCCATTGGGCGAAATCGGCTAGCGTGTTTGGTCCCCGAAAGATTTTTTCACGTCCTCCAGGAATCTTGCTACAGTGAGGGCAATGAGTAAAGATAGGCTCTTCGATGCACTTATCGCACGCTCGATGAGCCACGCAGAAATTAGGAATGTGAATGTCAGTCTCTTGCATGCATTCGAAGTCGAAAAAGATGAAATTCCCTTTCTTATTCTGGTCATCTTCGTCCTCTTGTTTGGAATGGTGTTTTTGAATGTAGTAATTGTGTTCCAAGTCCAGTTTGGCGACAAATGTGACATCGCTTCTTTCCTGAACATACATGCACCTTGGCACAAATGGTACGTATGCCTTGTCCACAAATAGGGCACAATCTCAGGAGTTGACAAGCACTTTTCTTCTGTGAACCTTGCGTCTTCAGATGTTGTTGGTAACAGGCAGGGCTGATAAAAGTGCGCTGACAAGCTGAGCAATACACTCGTTCTTGTCCATCGTTCAGACAGGGTTTAGAGGCTAAACATCCTGAGCATTTCGATCAACAATGTTTGTGTTGCTCTCGATTGTTATTGCCATGGTCACATTTCTCACAATAATATCTGTATCCCAGGAATCCGGTGATGCTGGTGATGGCATCGAAATGTTCATCGTGATGATAGAGGTGAATGTATTTTCCGTCTTTGAAATTTTTGCCTCGAAACAACAGAGGTCCGCGCACTTCTTGAGGGTGTACTTTCACGGTGTAGCGTGGAGCCAAAACGTCTTGCAATTTTTGCATTTCAGGAATGCCACAGGGTGCGTCTTTGGATATCCCCGCTTGTTGTAACAGGAGTTCTGCTTCTCTTCGTTGTTTGGCTCGGTCCGATCGTTGAATAGTTTTCTAGACTCTTATCCATTCTGCCGTGTCGTTGTTGTCGGCATTCGTTTGTCCTACGACGATGGCAAGGGCTAAACACAACTGGTCTTGAGGGTTGTTAATTCGGACGAGGTTCTTTTTGGTGCTGCGAAGGTCGTCTACCAATAACACCTTTTTGCGTCCGGTCCCTTGGGGAAGAGACACGTGGGTCATGAACAGTGTCGCTTTTCCATCGGTGATGTGAAACTTGTCGTTGGATTGTTGCACCTGTTGAATCTTGTCGATGACTTTGGAATGTGTCAATTCTGATGGGGTGCTAAGCTCGATCCAAACGGGGGATTTCAAACTGTCGTGATGAATGGAAAGTCTCAAGCGATCATCTTTGGCTTCACGTTGCTGTTTCAGTGTAGTTAACAAAGAATCCCACACATTGGTGATGAAACCCTCTGCTTTCTCCAGCGGTACGTCGGACTTGAAATCTTTAAACTTCACCGTGTACGTGTAGGCCGTAGTACTGAATTTTCTAGAGGAGCGTTTTTCCGACTCTCGAATGTTGTAATACTTTTCAGGGCTTAGTGGTGGTGATGGCGGACTTTGGTTTGGTGTAAACTCTCTGGGTCTGGATTCTGGTTCACTCATGTCATCTTCAAAATCGCTGGCATGAATTTGAGCCGAGACTTCAGCTACTGTATGAGGTGATAAATCACGTTTCTGTCTCTTATTTTCTGCTCCTCTCTTTACGAAATGATGCAATTGTTTCATCTTGACTGCAAAAAGTCAACTGACTACATTTGAAACGCCATGGACCCCTATATATTCATGTCAGAGCAGTGTATATATATATATATATATAAAGGGCTAGTGCCTTCCCTCTCAGTATTTATTTCACTCTCAAACCGACCAGCAGGATGGAAGAGCCCACACAGATTGAACTTCTAATTAGAGCTTTGCGAGGTGTTATACTTAAGTTTTCTTCAGACAAGCCGACGGACTACTCCACCTCCTTTCGAGATAAAAGTCAAAATACTTGCTATATCTGTCAAAAGAAAGGGCATTGGGCTATAGAATGTCCAGACCATCAAAAAATCAAGACCAGTGTCCAAAGAGACAAAAGTCAGAACACCTGTTATCATTGTCAAGAGAAAGGACATTGGTCTTCAGACTGCCCTAAGAAACAACAGGACCTGGAGGAGGAAGAAGAGGTGCTCTCGGCAAAGGAAGTACCCCTACAAGCCCAGAAAGAGAAGAAAAGAAGACGAGAAAAAAGTGAGGAAGAAGAGGAGGAGAAAAAACCTGTGAAAGTGAAGAAATTTAAAAAACAGAGAGTGAAAGAAAAATAGATACAGAAGTCTATGAACTTTTTAAAGTGTTGTGTTGTGTTGTGATTTGGATTGTAAAATTTGTACCAGAATAGACCAGACTGAAAAACGTGTCTCCTAGTTTTGACTTTTTAGAACGATAAAGGGTCTACACTCACGCACGCACACACGTACATCATGGAGCAAACAAAAGATTTCGAGTTTTCATTGATTTTGGCAAAATGAATATTAAATCTTTTCGAAAGAAATGGGTGGCCCTGAAAAGGACCGTTGGGTGTTTGTTTTATTTTTTCTAAAACAAACTCAGGAACGAGAAGCAATCCGTTTTAACTGCCTTAAACCTTTGCCACGGCCAAGGCCTACTTCTGGACTTGCTCATGTCGATGATTTGGTAGAAATCACTAGGGTGGGTATCTCAGGCGTAGTAACCGGGTTGGGCTGTTTGGCTCGGGAAGGCCTTTTCTCTTGGGTCGTATGAAAGAAGTCGGATACATTTGTTTCAGACTCCTTAACTCTGCCAAAATGTCAAAGAGTACCATTACCGTTTGAGTTTCACTGTTCTCCTTCTCTCCTAGACCTTGTTTCTTTTCTGCATCTTTTTTCTGTCGTTTCCTTATTGCCTCTTCTTCTTGCTGTTGCTGTTGCTGTTGAAGGAGAAAAGCTTGTTCTGCTTCTTTCTGCTGTTGTAAAAATTTCTCCAATTCTTCTTTTTTTCTCTGTTTAAAATCCTCGACGTGTGGTAATGCAGGAGAAGGTGGTGAAGGCACTGGTACCGGAACAAATTCTTGCGAAGAAGAGAGAAAATCCACTAAATCCCAATTAAAAGCAGACCTGTGTTGACTTTGGTAACCGCTGCTATACCATCGCTTCTCTTCTCCACGGCCGGTGCACCCCAATTCATCGTCTTCGTAGTTTCCGTCATGTTTCAAAAACCAATGTCGCATCGATTCATTGCGCACAGACGCTAGCGCACCTATATAGAGAATGTGACGTCACAGGTAACTCTCTTCGGATTGGAAGACAGACTCCGTGCGGTGACTGAATTTTGTAACGTGTGTTGGGATTGGTGAACAATCTCAATCCGTTTCGATCCGCTCTTCCACTATAAATAACCGCGGTTCACTTCATTCCCCTCACCTGTTCTCGTCACAAGATGTGGACAAACGTTGAATTCTCTACTCTCGTATCGTCGATGCTGTTCCGTACGGACTTACACATGTATGTTAAATCATCAGGGACAATCATCCGGATCACCGAGACGAGCGTTTGGAAAAGAAGGATCTATGTGGAGAGACAAGGTTGTCTGAAGCGAGTCCTCATCTACGGTCCAGAGGTTAGACGAAGTTTGAAAAAGAGAAGATCAGTGAGTTGTCTTCTATGTTAACGAAATGGTGTTAACATAAAAACCAACGGCCGTTGTCAGGGCCACTCCACTGCCTCGAAAAGATTATTCTTTCGTGCCTAAAAATCTTTTTAGTAGATTTTATATTTTATGTCTAGTGGAAAAGACTTACTCTCTTACCTAATTTTTTTTTTTTTTAGCCGATTTGATATTTTAGGTGTGATAGATTGATGTTCATCAATCTATGGTTGTGTTGCATGTGTCTATGTCTCTAACCATGTTTCTATGTCTCTGTCTCTATTGTATTTGTCCCTACCTAGGGCAGCCACGCGTATTCAGGTCAGCCACTTGCAACATTGTTGTCAGTACCGTGACGTCACCCCACCTGTTCCATTTCTCTTGTCGCTCAACAAGCCCAATATTTGTCGCCAATTTTGATTGTCGCCAATTTTGATATACCCTATTTTAACATTAAGGTCCCATTGTTGCTAAAGTGGCCCCATATAATACTTTTACCTTATCCTTGTTCCAAGGCACATATATTAGGGATAACAGACGAAATTTAAAATTTCATCTCAGGTTTATAAATATAATAGTTTTGTGAAGATCCAAGCATCAAAAGAAAAAAACAAATTAGCAAATAAAATATAATCCTTTTCACAGTTTTTGCTCATATTAAGTGCAAACAACTTATTTTATTGCCCGCAAGAAACAAATTCTCCAAAACGTGAGCATTTTTGTACAGTGTATATATTGAATACAGATTCAGTAATGGAATGTTTTTTGGGATTAATTCATGAAACTGTCACTAGGAATATAACCTGACTGTTCTTGAGGCATAATTTACAAATGTATGTGGTACACATAAAGAAATGTGTCCCGGCGAATCCAGAATTTACGGTTTAATTCCTCAGAATTTGCAATAATGAGTGTATGTCTAATCCTTTAAAATGCCAAAATGTGTGTAAAGCTTATCTTTATTCATGTATTATTCATGTGAAAGTGAAAAACAAAAGGGATTGGCAAATAAATCTTTAAGAACAATGTAACAAGACAATCCAGATATTTGTTCCTTATAATTGCCTACCTGTATGATAATTTTTTTTAATAGACTAGTTCATCTAATAATGTCAGCTTTATGAATGCCGGTTTACATTAAATTTTTATTTTTCTCTAATATTTCCTATGAAAAGTTAAACACAGGACTGTATATAGTTTCTATTTATTTATTTTGCTGTATTGCATAGTTGTATTGTGCTGATATTTTTTTGTGTCATGACAATATTAACTTATATTTTAAATAGGATAAAATAATGATAAAATCACAGACAAATGAAGATGTTTATGCGAGTGGTGTGTGTGTGTGTGTGTGTGTGTGTGTGTGTGTACACATTACCTACATTAGGGGGAAAACCCCATGTTTACACACCAACATTAGCAGGACCTCTGACATTAGGAGGATATCCTCCTAATGCTTCCTCCCAATGTATGTGGAGTAACATGTGAAAATATTTACATATTGGAATTTGTGTGATTTTTGAAGTTAGATAGCAATACATTTTGGTCATATTGGTAAGGCCAAAATCTTAGAAGGATATGATAACAGGTAAAGAAAGTCTGTCAAACAATATTTCCCTATGTTATAAGACATACCTTAGGAGGACCTGATTCAAATGTGTACCAATTGTCAAAGGAAAGACTTGTTGAATATATCCTTTATAGCAAAATGTATGTAATTATTAATTTTCTGAGATTAATGCTAATTGCTTTATAAATAAGAGAATACACACCTGATTTGTGCAGTCCTCTCAACGCTGGTGTGTAAACATGTCGCACAATAAGTCCTCGCAATGTTGGTGTGTAAACAAGTGAACTATTGAAATAAAATATCTCGTGTTGATGTTTATACCAATGATACAATCTCTCAACGTTGATGAGTAGTCAGTTCAGCACATTATATTTGACACATATAGCCAGTAGTGTGCTGACCTGCCGTTAAACCCTGCATACATACATACATACATACATACATACATACATACCACCCTGCAGGTATGTAATATTTGTGGGTGTCATCTACCTTTAATAAAGTGTGAAGTTACAAGTTTGAGTTCTCGGGCTCATATATTTAATTATGCATATGGTGTTTAAAATGTTTCGAAAGTCTTTATAAATGTTTCGGAAGCTTATGGACCTGCGCAACATGGACTGAAGTAATCTAAATATAATTAGACTTTGTGATAATACGCCGACCAGCCTGCTAATGTCAGCGTTTTGCTGACGAATAAAAGTTGCTGACCAAGTGCCAAATAATCGTGGTAAGTGTCTGTTATTTTTAACAGACAGCATGGATAGTTTTGCGATGTTGGTCTAGAGTGGCAGTACAATTATTGACAAAATAACATAATTTCAAGACCCGCTTCGGAAAAAAACCGTTCTGCAAAACGCTGACCAAACCGCTACACAATAAAATGTAATGAAACAAAAATAAAATAAAAAAGAATTTAAAACTAACACACAAGTAATTAAATTACATATACGTAACCACTGCATTTTAAATATGTTTCCTGGCAGAGAGAGAGAGACAGAGAGTGCCTCGAAAGAAAGAGTGGCAAGTGACATTGGCTCAAAATATGAACATATACGAAAGGTAGACCTACGATATCATTATTATTCGCATGAAAGAATAAATTGTATCTATGCTTCTAATACAAATTAGATTGGAATTTTGCAATTAAATACATTATTCTACTTAACCAGGTTTACTCTGGATATCTGCGAAGATATTCCTGAGTATTATTCTACAACGTAATGTAATTGCAATAAAAACTAGTAACAACGCAGTTATGGTGCATTTAATTGATCTTAAAACAGTCTGTCAGATTGCATCGGTTTCTAATGATTATTTTCATTGGATTTGAATCTCTTTTCGGAAAATTAACTTGACCCGATTTGATTATAACAGTTACTTCAGCACTATTTTTAGCTCATAGATTTCGTAAACAATAAGCGGAAATGATTGGCTATTACCAAGGTCATTTTCGGCCCACGTGTTAGCTGAGTTGTAAACAGCCTTTTTGTAAAATTTATTTTCTGTGTGGGAATCTGATTCTTAGATAGGGCTATTCTAGCTACGTGCTAAATGGCATTTTTTTTTTTATTGCGCTGTTTCAAATTATAAATCACGTAGCCTGTCACGTGATCCACCATGTGATCTAAAATAGAGGCTTAAAACAGTCAATTGGTAGCAAATTAGTCCAGTCGGATTTTAGACGTTGAGGGCTCAAGAGGTCTTTATTGTTGTTGCCAGCTTGTTCTGAAGTTGGTCTATTTTTTGGGATTTAATAATTCATATTCTCTAGAAAACAAAACAAATGCTTTTCTTTATGAAAATTCTGGGACAAAGACGTTTAGTGGAAATTTATTCTGGAATTATAAACAGAATATTATGAATTGTGTTTCAACGAGGAATTGTTGCCATTTGTAAAACGACCTCATCTGACGCCATCGCCTTCCATATTGGAATTTCATCGAGATTCGAACCTGGATTCAATTAGAACTGTTTAGTGATAGGACTTATATTTTTCAATTCAAGGATTATATTTTGAATTACATTCACAAAACTGTAAGTCCTATTTCCTATTTTTACATTGTTTTATAGGGAAATAAATTATTTTGTTAAAATGTACAAAGCTTGTTGGATTCACTCTTTTCTTTTGTTACTTTTGTACGAGCCTACACGTAACACTGTCAAGAGTGCATCTTTTTCTTCTTTTGTCCATTTTTTTCTTCGTTTCTTTTCCTCTGGAGAGAGAAAGTAAATAGAGATAAAAAAGATATATGTCAATAACTAAATTATATTTTAATGGGAATATTAAAGACTCCATTATAATAGTTCACCCCATTATTAAATAAAGGGCTACTCATTAGTACAGGTACCATATTTCCCGAACTTGTGAATCAGAAGTTTTAGTCTTAACGTCATAGCCTATGCTGGCCTCAGTATTGTTTTCTTTTCTTTAGCATATTCCATCTCCATGATATTAGTTTCATTTCAGAAAGTTATACCTGGCATTTTATTTTTGTTATATGGTTTACAAATATTACCTGTGGTAATTTAGTTCAATAATGAAGATGCAAAATATGATGTTGGATTAACTTGACTGACATTCAGAACTGAACTACTTTATTATTATTATTATTATTATTATTATTATTATTATTATTATTATTATTATTGTAAGAATCATGATGCTGCTAGTTTATTGCCATGGGTTTGGATCGGTTTATAAACTCCTCTTTGATACACATGCTCCAAACATGCATGGTTTGGTTTGGTTTGATGGTTTACATCACAGCAACACAAATAGATTATTTTGTACTGAGGCAAATGGAGTTACCCGAGGACACATCATGGCAGCCATCTCGTGCTGATATGATGGCAGGATCCTAACCTGCACAGTTATTTTTATAAATAGACGTATAGTTACATATGTTACGTTTGTATATATAGTGGTAGTGATAATTGATTTTAGAAATAAAATAATTATTAGCTTCAAAATCTGCGAAGTAGAGTGAAATATCTCGGTTTAGACATTCATCTCAGACAGCTTCTGTTGAGTTCATGAAACCCCGTTGGACTCTTTTGTTAAAACTAAATTAAAACTTCAATTATCTGATTATGTAGATACATTTTTTTCACATTTAATTACAGATTTGGTTTCAAAAAGATCAGATGCTGTATTTATTGATTGTACCCAAAGTAAATGAAAATAAATTATCACATGCATTTTTACTTTTTAAAAATGTCCTTAAAATTGAAATTTAACATATGCGGCATCTGCAAATCAGTAAAAGGCATTGCGTATGCATTTAGTTCCATTCCCTTACAAACAGGATCACGTCCGTTATTTAACAAGAGTCCCAGGTGGGCCTGAGAGGTCTTGCCTGACTGAAAAACTACATCAGAAAGCCAATTATTTCCATATATACATCTGCAAGAGTCTATTACGACTATATTTTGCAATATACCCTACTTGACAGACCTTACTATTCCAGCGAATATTTCACAATGCTTACTCATGTACACGTCCACTTGACTTTAACTAGCCAACCATAAATAGCTCCAAACTTGCAAATATGTTGATTATTAGAAACTTGACAACACATATGTACAGATCCTATGCAATCTACGTGACATAACTGAAACAAAAAATAGATACAGTCATGCACAAAAGTAAAAAAATATAGATACACATAACACCTCCCCTCATAAACGAAAAGAAAGATGCCTTATGAATGACACAAAATATATAAAACAAATCACTATAGTACAAAGCTACGTGAAAGTGCATCTGCAATCAGATTCCCTTTTCCCTTGCTGTGCCTAATGCCGAAGTTATATTCCTGCAAGAGCAAACCTTAACGTTAACAGGATGACAATGACCTTGTTCTATGTTATTTCCTAAAAATGTAATGCAAGCTCGGCAAAATCTCACTTTTAGTCAAATTAATTGTCAAATTTGTCTCATACAATCGAAGAAAGAATTTCCGGATAGTTTCCAGGTGGTCTTTCAAGGCGTCACTGTAAATAATGATGTCTTCTCTGTATGCATCAAAGCCATCTACATGAGATGCACCATGTTCATTAAACGCTCGAATGTTGAGAGAGAATTTTTCATACCGAAAGGCATCACTTTATATTGGTAAAGTCCAGGCGGCGGATACAAATGCCAACATTTCGTTTGCTCTTCCGTAAGCGGAATTTGCCAAAATTCTCACTACACATCGAAACTGGTCACATATTTTTCATTTCCAGTTTTGTCAATGCGGTCATCGTTTGTTGGTATTGCAAATGAATCTGTTTTGGTGACACTGTTCAATGTTATGTAGTCAGTGCACATAGGTAAACTATTATCTGGTTTTGGCACTAATATGCATGGTGAACTCCAATTACTTTGCTTGGTTCAATAAAATCATTCTGAAACAAATATTCAATTTCCTTTATCAAACATTTCTGCTTGAGAGGATTCATCCTGTGAAGATGCTGTTTCACATGCGTAGAATCAACAATTTCAACATCATGGGAGATTTTATTAATTCGTGTTGGAACATCTGAATGTGTTGATGTGCGTGTAGTCTCAAATTTCATAATGAGCCAGTTGTCTTTAGTGTGACGATGTGCTAAATTTGCTAATGAGCCAGTTGTCTTTAGTGTGACGATGTGCTAACAGTATTTTGATCTATCACAATAATATAATCCACAAATGTCCTTGTCTGACTTCCTCAAAATTCTAAATTAATGTTCCAGTCCAAGAATATTATTGATGAACACTTTGTAATTCTGTTGAATAACAATCTGAATGAATAATTCCACCCAAATTAAATACTGAACATAACAATAATACTTATTCTGCATCAGATGTTAAATACAAGAATGAAAAGCATAATTATTTGTTACATTTTAGCCTATCCAAATGTTTGCAAACCAGATATGATATAACGATTGTTTTGACCATTGTATGTTTGTTGTTCTCGGTCTTTTTATAGTGTTGTACACACAGTATTTAATTGTTGCCCAGTCTCTATTTCTAATGACTTGTTCTGTCCCCAAAGTCTTCTCGCAGTTCTTTTTCCCTGGTACTTTTCAGAAGTCTGAAAAACGTTTCAAACTGACGCTGTATTGCAGCATGTTCATCCTTTGTCCATATAACTCTTTTTTGTCACCCAGCATTCTTTGTCCTGAAATGTATTGAACACGAATAATTATAGTAATGTTCATGCCATCAACTTTAAATGAAAGTATCATCTAAGATATCTGAAAATGAATTGCATTAAAAAAAAAATACATGTGTACGCTGAAGATCTTCATGTTCATTCATATCATTGTCCTCACCACTTGGAGCGAAGATTAACTTTTTTTCTGTTCTTTCTGTACATCAAATAAAATCAGTACTGTGTAACTTCAAACTTTAGAAATCAATATACCGTTGATACTATTGTATTCATTGAATGCTTTCCCCATATATAACTTTCAGCAGTGTATGTCTCAACACCATGGACACAAACCATGCTTTTATAATTCACACAGACTTTTGCCACAAATATTTTTTCCTGAAAAGTTTTATAGATCTTCATTATATTATATTTTGATTTTCCTGCTCTACACCATAAATCAGACCAGATTGTCTTTCAGATGAATGAAATGCGCAACCGAGTGTCTTGATGTATTTGCAAAAAAGATAATAACTTCAAGGAATGTCAAAAGAATCCATTTGAAATTGCTTTGGCAGCCAAAACAGTTTTAATTTCAAGCGGACAATCATGTAAGATGTAGTCGGAATATACACAAATTCTGAAAATCGAGGGACCATTGAAGTAGTTAAGATCCATTTTGTCCTAAGGCAAATGAAGTCAATATCATGAAAGTTATATGAAATGAGGTGAGCTCATTTGATTTACAACGTATGTAAAGATTTTAGACAACGTGTTCAAAGAGATTATTTGTATGCCATGCAAGGAATTACCAAATTTGGGAGGCGAAATTGAAGAAAAACATAGGAATGTATCCTGAGGATATTCAGTGGAGAACGTTGTTACGGGTTTTTACGGTGAACATTATTCATGATGTATCTATCGTGCTTTCTAAACACATGGTGACTCCACAATGAGTGAAGTATCATTGTGGACACCGTGTCCACAAACCATACTTATGAAATTAACACAAACTTGTAAGAAAGATTATTTGTTTTAGCAAAAACGTGTAATGCCCGTCATTGTTTTCTAACTATAAGTTGTCTTATGTTTTGGTATAAATGTTTACTATGGGACATGGCAAATGCATATCAGTGAGATCATGTCTGAGACAATATAATAGATGCTAGCGATTTATTCATTTCTCTTAAGTTATGCAATTTATTTATGTATTGATTAAAAATATTTATGACTTTGTTAATTCAAATATTATCAATAATTACTATTCCGTACTGCTGCTTTTGAATAACCGGCAGTAAAATTTTAAAAAAATCAAGTACAGCCTTATATTATAATATTGCTTAATACATGACGGGCAAGTCAACTATAATAATTCTTCGTTATCTAACATATTATTACTAGTCACAATGTTAAAATGTGGTATTTTATAGATCCTTTCGGGAAACGTATTGTACAGGTTATCTTTAATTTTTAATTTAGTATAACTCCAATAATTATGAGTTGACTGAGTGTCCTGCAATTTGGTTTTATTTAAACGGTCACGTGATACTGATCTGGACGTTTGATACATCGGTAAATTATAGCTACCTCCTTCAGTTCCCGATCAGTTTCCAGTGAACTTTGGGTGAACCATTGTCTATATCAACAACGAATACCATAAAAAATATAACAAGAACTCTATTCCACTCCACACCCACCGTTCCTCACTCGTGTGACCACATGTCAAAATTTGCAACCCCAGCTGCTAATTTAGAACTTCAAACAACGTAAAACTTCAGTCATTCATGCATTTCAAATGTAATCTGTGTATACACAAAGCATGACTTTATCAGCTATTCTCCATTCGTAAATTACTACATGTTAGCTTGGATATATTTCACCAGCTGTTATTAAAATCATAGTCTTATGGCGTGTGAGTATGGGATAGAACTAAATATAGCCCGGACTGACCCAATGGTATTTAAAACTTCATCCTTTCGATCGCAAGTCTGACATGCTAAATGATGTACCGCTACCTCCTCTTGGGGAAAATGAGTATTCATAAATGTTATTCTGACTGACAAAACCGTTTTTGTTTTAAATTAGGATAAACCATACATTTTTATTTTATTTTTAGGACTAGTAAACAATGTGACAACCACTTTCCAAACCTTTTTTTCTTTTCTCTATACAGCTTCACAACATGTGAATAAATGCTTTCACCAGTTTGCAAGTGTCAGTTGTCATGTGGCCAATATCAGGCACAGAAAAACACACCGTAACATAACTGGCATAGCCAGGTCAAGGCCAAGAAAACAACTGCAATATAGGTAGCATATTCAGGTCAGATCCAAGAAAACAAACTGTATTGTAACTAGCATAGTCAGGTCAGGTCCAAGAAAACAAATTATAGCGTTACTGGCATAGTCAGGTCAGGCCAAAGAAAACAAACTGTAGCGTAACCAGCATGGTCAGGTCAGGTCCAAGAAAACAAACTATAGCGTAACTGGCATAGTCAGGTCAGGCCCAAGAAAACAAACTAGCGTAGCTAGCATAGGTCAGGTCCAAGAAAACAAATTATAGCGTAACTGGCACAGTCAGGTCAGGCCAAAGAAAACAAATTGTAGCGTAACTAGCGTGGTCAGGTCAGGTCCAAGAAAACGAACTGTAGCCTAACTAACATAGTCAGGGCAGACGAAAGAAAACAAACTGTAGCGTAACTTGCATAGTCAGGTCAGGCCCAAGAAAACACTGTAACGTAACTTGCATAGTCATATCGGGTCCAAGAAAACAAACTGTAGCGTAACTTGCATAGTCATATCGGGTCCAAGAAAACACTGTAACGTAACTTGCATAGTCATATCGGGTCCAAGAAAACAAACTGTAACGTAACTTGCATAGTCATATCGGGTCCAAGAAAACAAACTGTAGCGTAACTTGCATAGTCAGGTCAGGCCCAAGATATTAGACTGTAACGTAACTTGCATAGTCATATCGGGTCCAAGAAAACAAACTGTAGCGTAACTTGCATAGTCAGGTCAGGCCCAAGATATTAGACTGTAACGTAACTTGCATAGTCATATCGGGTCCAAGAAAACAAACTGTAGCGTAACTTGCATAATCAGGTCAGGCCCAAGAAAACACTGTAACGTAACTTGCATAGTCATATCGGGTCCAAGAAAATAAACTGTAGCATAAGTTGCATATACATATGATGCTACATTAGTAGTATACAAACTGAGAGCTATGTCTTTAAATAAGAACAATAACAAGAATGTGTTGTCTCCTTATTCACCTGCATTGTGCTTTATTTCATGTATACCTGCAGCGATTACATGTAATCAGTAACTAATCATGTAAACTTGTCAGATCATCAGACAAATTTGTGATGTTCGGTAAACGCTGTTATGTAATTCATAGAAACACGAAGATAAGCTAATGATAAGAATAGATGGATGTTATGCAATTCATCAAAACGCGATGGTAAGCTGATATTCGGAAAAGACAGTTGTTATGAAGTTAATCGATACAACTTGGCTAGCTGATAATCGGAAAAGATGGCGATTATGTAATTAATAGAAACAAGAGGGCTAACTGACAATCGA
>JAECUM010013716.1:0-57564 GCA_016617855.1 Megalonaias nervosa
CAGGCTGTTAAGAATTATAGACTTAATGACTTCACACATTTACACGAGTCACTAATTGCTGCGTATTCCGTGGTGCTATAAACCAAACATTTAAAGAGCCAAAAAGCAGCCATTCTACTCTGGAAGCAATATATAAGCCCCACATTTGTAACAAATGAGGGCACTGGGTCACTTTTTGGTCATCTTTGAGGGGTTCTGGTTCACTTTAATTTCTAATGTCTTTGTGCCCATGAGCTAGTGTGTGAAT
Source organism: Megalonaias nervosa (assembly GCA_016617855.1). NCBI lineage: Eukaryota > Metazoa > Mollusca > Bivalvia > Unionida > Unionidae > Megalonaias > Megalonaias nervosa. The sequence continues at coordinate 248 of JAECUM010013716.1, forward strand.
GCCATCGGTGGAGTATCATTTATCATCAAAGGGAAATTATCCTTTTTGTTAATGATTGTTGTGGATAGCTGGAGTCGTTGTGAACGGAAAGTTCTCATGGAGTAGTACTGGAGATGCCCATGAAGTGATTGTGTGTAATGCTTGTGGTTGGCTATTTTGTCAATGACGGGGTTTTTAACTCCTTTGGATTTTTTCATGAGGATGCAATCGTCACCAGTGATGCAGTACATTTTGGGTCGAAGTCCTATGAATTCAGTGATGGGTATTCCACAAGTTTCATCTTTGAATTTTCCAAGTTTCTTTTTATTTTCTTTGCAGTGTAATGGGCTTGTTTCATGATAATCACTGAGGGTGAAGAGTTCACGATGTTGTTACATGTCCGCCTAGACATCGCCGGCGTGAATCTCGTACACGAGCTAGTCAGTATCAGTCATGAGCAGCATGGCTTTATTACCATAATTATGCTTGATAAAGTCGTAATGAAATTCCCGCATGAGCATTTTTATGAGATCGAGAACGGCTGCACCGACGTAGATAGGTTTGTCCAACAAGAGATTAGTTTTTCTGGATTCAATGGCGACAAGTTTTTTGTCAAAGATTTCCATGTTGACAAAGGCATCGTTGACCAGGAGTTTATCTCATCGGCGTTGATTATTGACTATTTTAATATTCTTTCGATTTCGAATGTTTTCCATGGTCTTTCTGAACACACTATTGTTTATGAGTTTGAAGAAGTCTTTTTCGAAGTCCGTGGTGGCTTTGGCGCGTTGAGCCGTGTTGAGATCAATGTTGGGTTTCATCCACGGAGATTAATCAAACTTGAGTACTTGATGTACTTTTCGAGAATGAGACCTTGCTGCAGAGCTTGCTCGCGCAGTCGATAATGCATTTTGTAGTGGGTTTTGTGGTTGAGATTGGGTATGAATTATTTCACCTTAGCATATCCAAGTCCAAACTACTTCTGTTGTTTCATTTGCTCCGGAGAGAGCATCGAGTTGTCGACAAGAATTTGTTCTGCACAGAAGGGTCAAATCGGTATGAGCATCGTGGAGATGTGGTGGATAGCTGGGATCGACTTCCGTAAAATAACCCCAGTCGTCGTGATATCCTGGCCGTCTTTCTTGGAGGAATTGCTCTTCGCTGATCCAGTGAAAATCTTCCTCAGGAAGGGGTTGTGACATGGCCGATTCATAGAGATTGTTTGTATCCAGGTAGAGGATGTACAAGGGAGGTTTGGTCCGGTCGTATTGCTTCATGTTTTTGTGGTTAGCGGCGGTGTAGTTTTTGCTGATGAAAGAGATACCATCTCGTACCATTTGTTCGTTGAACAGGAACATGTCAGGATCGGTGAAGAGTTTTAGGGTCTCACCGGTTTGTTTCAGCATAACGTCCCAGGATAGTCCCGGTAATAAGAAATACCAGAGGGGATCGAGTTGGTAATAGTTTAAGCACGTGCGTCGGAGGTTTTCGAAGATATCCGCGAGCACATCTGTTTTGAGATAAACATCGTGATAATCTCCCTGAGTTGTAAAGTCGAATTCATTCCATATCTTGCACTCGAATCGATATTCATCATCGGTGATCCCTGTCAGGCTTAGATTGGAATAAAAGTCGTTTTGGGATGGTAGCGATGTTTCGTCGAAGCGTGTTGAGGAATCGATGTATTCGTAGGGATAAACTCCTTTTAGCTTGAGAAGATTGGCTTTGTTGCAATATTCCTGGTGAATAAACTTAGGACAGTGTTTAGCGAGTTCTTCCAGCGATGCTGACATAAACTGGAATGAATCAATGCATCGAAAAGGTCCAATGGTGATTGACATGTACTTTTCAAAATAGTTGGGTATGCATTTGATGCCTGTTCCCACTTCAGCAAGAATTTGCTTGGTGCATTTCATGTGGTGATGTTCTAACTTTAGTGTTTCATCTCGTGACATATGAACGGTTTGTAATTTTTGACAGTATCCTGACGAAATGTGTTCATGCAGATGTTGTGTTTGAGGAACGTAAGCAACGATAACAGAAATAACCATGATTTTTATGCTGTGTGTACTGAGATGGACACAGCCGACTGAAGTCATTGATGTACACGAAATGGTTTTGGTAATACTGTAAATTGAGACTTAGCTGTGTTTCTGTCATCGAGTCCAAATACATTGAGGGACAGTCCCTCGTTGAGTGTATCTAGTTTAGGGACATCTTTGACGGCTGCAGGAGAGGTGATTCTGGTGGTATGGAGTTCATTAAAACACGGTCTGTACTTAGAGACGCGATCGGCATTGTCCTCGGAGGGATGCAGCTCGGAAAGTATAGCCCATACGAGGCAGTAACCATAGTTGTTTCTGACACTGATTCAAGCTTTGGTATCCACGATAGATCTGATAAGTGGTGCGTACTTTCTTTCCCGCAGAGGAGTGAATTTAGACGTTTGAAACGAGATAGAATTGACTTCAGCGAAGACCAATGCTGATCCTGACTCCGGATAGTCTTCGATGCGACGCTAGATAAACGACCAGGCAATGTCGGCGATGTGACTTAAATCGTCACTGCGATACATGATGAGAGATTTGGCTCTGATCCACAAATCGATGCTCTTGTGCTCCTTGACCAGATGAATCTTGAAAGCTACTCAGAGTTTGATGGCCGTGTGTGCGGTAGGGTGTAGAATGCGCTGCAGGAGTTCCTGGTCAACTCCGTGTTGAAGCATATAGGGATGATCGTAAATAAATTCTTTGTCAGCACCTCCGTACACTTTTTCGGTTTAACTGGGTAGTGGAAGACGCATGATGTGATCGCGTTGTCGCTGAAGAGCTTGTAGGTCAATTTCGTGCAGTCTTTTCTCGATATCAGCTCCACATCTCATGCTGAACTCGAGGAAGTCGGAAGGCTGAGCTGTTTTCCCGTGAGAGCTTTATACTTGTCTCGCACCTGCTTTAGGTCCTGCGGCGTGGTAAGTATTACTCGACCAGCTATCGCCTTGTACTCGTTGATAAGCATATGGCGGACAGCTCCTCTTCACATCGCCTTGAGGTCCCGTCTAATTCGGTGAGCTCATGCAGAGCGGCATTCGATCTGGGATAGGACACTTGAGTACCATACATCAATCGAGATATGCTCCTTAGTCGACGAGCAATATCATGACGAAGTAAAAGCGCCTTTCCTGGGTGAGACTCCATGGATACTAGGCAAAATTTTAGTCTATCCTTGCTTTGATAGAGATGCTATATAATATAGTCAGGTCTTGCACCTCTTTAATTGATTGTGCGATAAAAGTTTAATCTATTAGTCCTCTTCGTGGGATGCATAAGTGTGTGTGGTTACCTCAGGGCAGCACGGAAAAGTGCAATAAATCCTGTACAAGAGAATAATGCGCACAGAATTATGCTCTGATCAAGCTTGCAAGCCCAGGGATGAAACCTTGCTTGGGATGTCATTAAGGGGTTCGAGGTCAGCTCCAGGTGTGTCAGGGCTGCGGTGGACGAAACATCAGGGTGATTAAATATTACTACGAATAAGTAAGACCTACCGAGAAACCCCAAAGCCATTCAAATTTGTTCAATGAGTTTCTAGCCAAGATTAAGCATGACGTGGAAAGTGCATCCCGTGTTTAGTCTATACGAACTTAACACGGAGGGAGAGGTGGGTAGCGTACACACGAAAATCAGACTCCAAGGTTTAAGGCAAGGTTTAACACTACTAGTTATTCCGTTGTTCATGTGTTTGTCCATATAGTGTGGACCACGATGTACCGTAATTGGTTTGTGTTTAAAGCTCATCGTGGAGCAGTTCCCATCTGATATTCCATCTTTCATCTCAACGGAGATACATCGGATAATCGACTGTGTAAGTTTGACATAAGACCAGATGGATACCAAAAATATATTTCAAAAACTATATTTTCATTATTTGTTTGGTGTTATGATCTGTACAACAACTTGAGGAGAACCTCTTGATGCATGCAAGAGATGCAGTGTTTGAAAACTGGATCTTTATCATACATGATGTTTAGCCTGCTATTGTCGTAGATTTCTTTTTGTTGTGCTGCTGTGAGTAACACGAGATCTTTTCCTATTCCAACTACTTTGGTGATCGCTGGAGCCACGCTGATATCGATGTTGAGATGAAAAGCGTTCACAATAGCATCCTCGAGAGCTTTTCAATTTTCACGATGACATAGGACATATATCGCGTATGATCAGCCATGTTATTCAATACTAATTTTAATATTTGTTTGAGCGTTTTTTTCACTGAGACATCGCATGCTGTGTTGCCTGATTAAATCCTCGTCGTACTAGATCCTGACGATGCCATTTCGGGATAACTCCGCACGTTGATCTCGCGTAAGTAACACTTGCATTCTCGCTGCTCCTTGTGTTTTTGTCAGTGTCAGTTCAAGCTTCACAGAAGCATTATTTCGTAATACTGTCGCAACGGCTATAGGAAGAGTCGATGGTTGATGTAAGATCACATCATTGACAAAGAACTCTTCGTCAGACATTCTCTCTATATTTTTGTTTGCAGATTTTTTCAAATCGGCTGAGCGACACTCACTGATTGCCTACCATGTCCACTATGAGATCGTCCATGGTTCTCATTTCACTGATCAGCAACGGTATGTCAAAAGGAACGTCAGCCAGATACGAGCGGATATTGTTGAGAATTTTATGATAGGACAACATGGCCTGCTTGGTACTATATTTTTGCCTCTATCCGTGTCTTGCTGCATTTCATCAGGGCTTGCATGGTCAGTCCAGCTCCGGATAAAATCAACATCATCGGATTACCCATTGCTCCCGTGGAAATCACTCCAGTTGCCGTCATAGCGATCGGAATAATTGAAATATCTCTGGTGATGATTTTGTAACGTCTGTGTGCATATTCATACAAGTAGACTCTTGGATGGTAATAGCGGTAATACTATTCCAGTTCTCGACGCTGCTCCGTCGACAAATTCTCGTCGATGTGGTTAAAATCCAGAATGGGCTTCATTCTGCGTCGACTAAATCTTTGATGAGCGACACACGCTGTGGCAAGTTATCCTTTAAGAATTTGATGTACGTTCGATCCACTTTAAGAGTTCTATTCTTGATCTCTTTTTCATAATTAGGCCGACTAGGTACCATCATGACTAAATATTCTTTGATCTTGGTCATCTGGTTTAATTTCACAAGATCCGCGAGAATCTCGGGAGTCATTTATACTTGTACGATCTCTCAACCTCAGTGTCAGTAAAATCAATGTGATTATATTCGTCATTGTGGTGATATTTGTAAACAGTAGCTATTTTGTCCACACTCCTGTGTATTTTTTGTACGATAATATTTCTGTAATGAAAAAGTATCTAGACCAGTGAATGTTATGATGTGATATTTGTCTCGATCATTACTTTTTTCAAGAAGATTCTGAGAGTGTACTGGAGGATCAACAAAATATCCTTTGGGGATGACTTCACCCTCTTCAAGAACATAACCAAGCTTACTCTTAATCTCTTCCTGTTTAAACTTTCGAGTCACTTGCACGCAGCCGCGGATGGATGGGTATCCACCTTTCCATGCTCTCCATACATGATCACGTAAAATAAGGCTTCTATGGCTATATGAGGTTCAAGCACTGGTGGATTTTCTGATGTCTCGTCGTCACTTCCTCCCCACCAGAGGGTTCGTCGAACGCCATCACAGCCATGATCGTATCCAAGTCCTCATGCTCCAATCTGGTGTGATGGAATGTAACAAGATAACCGGGTTGGCGTCGGATTATAACAAAGAACGCTTTTGATGGTGACAAAAATACAATGTTAATTTATGAATGATTCAATGAAATGACTATGTTTGATTCGTGCGCCAACAAAATCCAAATATTGGATATTAACAAAATATGCCCGAACCTGATAATGTATTGCGATTTAAATGAAAGGTGAACTGATATGCAAGAAAAAACCTTAAATAGTAAAAAGATACAATCATTAATGATTCAAAGTGATTCCACACAAACAATGAAAATACTGATTCGCGTAAACATTGACAATTACCACACGAAAATGATATAGTTCACTCAAATAATGAAATATGATGAGTTTTCACTCAAATAGTAAAATATGATGAGTTTGCACTCAGATAATGAAATGTAATGAGTTTTCACTCAAATAGTGAAATACGATATATGAAACATTGGGACATATATCTCGTGAAGTCGAACACAAATCCGAAAGGTCTTCTGAGCCCCAACGCTCTGTCGAATGGTTGAGATGCCACCCCAAACGGTCTGCCCTCCTGGTCTGCCTAAAGATCCGTAGAATCTCTTGTTCTCTGCAGACCAGTTGGTCCAGAAGCCTCTGTTCTTCACCACGTGATGACTATCTTCTTCCGGGCCAACGTCACCCCGAGAGCAGCACATTGGGTATAACACAACCCAAATTAGCACCACGGCTAAACAACACCTACCATACGGTGCATATACGGAGATACAACATAACTATCACTCCGTCCCGCCTTCACTCCTTCAGCACTACACTCAGGGTTCACCAGTTACATTCACCAGTCAAGGGTACATCAATCAATCGATCACCAATCAGTCACCTGAAAATATAATATCTGAATCCGTGTACTACAAATGACGCGGTCATGTATAACAGCACATAATGACGTTATGTACTGTAAACTTGAGTTGATTTTATACAAATTATATTATCGGGACTACTGTGCAAGGTGATAATCAGATTCAGAAGTGAACCTGTGTCCGACGAAAAACTTATAGTACTTAACGTAACTCCTTTTCTTCCTTAATAAATACATTATTGCGAATATAATCGTTCTGTCAAGTTACATACAGGGAAGTTAGGAAACAAACTATAACATTGCATTATACGACACAAGTTGGAATTACGTAAAATACAAGATAAATTTGACAGTGAAACAATCCTATCTTATAATACAAATAGGAAAATAATATTTAGCTCACATACCTCTACAGCTGGAGATAGCGCATCATAAAGTGGACTGTTCACTGAAAAGACTCGCAATGTGATGTTTTACTCTACGATGAGGTAATTTATACACAGGACATGTAGCCATAGAGTGCCTGTGCATTCAAGGTATATAGGTTTTCCCATTGTAAGCACTTTGCTTGTGCAGCATAGGATGAACCGAGCTCACCATTTCGAAATAATATACGATGTATATAAACCACCCTCGGGTAAAGCTGTACACAAAAACGAAAACCGAGTATATGAATTTAATCCAAATAATAAATAAACGATAGATATATACAATTCCGTGATATGGAAAAACTTACGCTTGTCGATTCGTCAAGCAGTGCTCGATTACCACGAAAGCGTTTTCGTGACACCACTTTGTCCATGATATCATGATCTTTTCGATGGGCCTAGTCGTCTTCCTTTTGACCAAATCTTCCCTCTACCTACAACGTGGGATTCGCAGGTCGACGCGCTCTTACCGATGCAGGAGATCTGCATGATGTTTCCTCTAAGCAGCATCTTTGGTGTGGGTCGAAATATTCGTACGGGCTTCAGAGGCGTCAAGCACACGTTGATCCTGGAAAGAGATGTACACTTTCAGTACATGTACAGAGCAGGCAGAGTCGACGATGGATAATTCAACATGACGTGGTTGTCGCTATGGATACCCAAAAGCACACCCTTCACGACACATAAGCACATCCTTAAGAATCTCAATCTGTCTCGCATTCACGTCCGCATCAACTCCAGACAGTATCCAGAGCGAGAACTCGAATGCAACTTCGCTGTTGCTACTATTCTCGTGCGTACATGATGCTGATCTCACTGGACGATTTCGCTAATTCGTATCCCATCTTTCACTTCGATGTCTCTAAATATTCCGAACGTCTCAAAGACTCCCCTGCCGACATCGAAATCAGATGGACTGTCGCTCCAGGGGTTAAGTACCTCTGTTACGCGCTGGTCACCTGAGACCGATTTATGACGATGGACGTACTCAATGGAAAAATGAATATCCTTGTACTGACAATGCCTCAACGCAAGAAACATCGTAGACGCGACAGTTAGGGAATGGCTGATGCCATCATTCCCTTCGCCAAAACCGTGATTCCCAAGTTATTTGCTTCTCTCTCTGCACCCTTTGGACTGACTTTCTAAAGATCAGCTTCCTGAACATAGCACCTCAGACGAGAGCTGCGTTATTAACCTGCAAAATTATTACGATGGACATGACACTCACTGGATAGCCATCGTCAACGATCCTGTTTGGGATGATGTGGGCTACTTCGACTCGTTTAGTTTACCTCCTCCCGATCAAATTGTATATATCCAAACACCGCATACGTAACTGTGTATAACTTGTTACAACTTCAAAATGTCGAAGATAGCACTTGTGGGTGGTACTGCATCGATTACATCCAAAAAAAGACAGGAGAGACGATCTCCCATCGAGACAGTGTTAGATGTGAAATAATATCTACTCCTCATATAATCATCATGAACTCGTAGTGTCTTAAGTATAAAGCCAAAACGGAGAGTGTCGACCCCGTTGAGGTTGTCACCAAAAATCATCGACACATGATCAAGTCGAGATGTGCCGTGTGTGGTTCTCAAAAAGCACACATTGTCACGGGTAAAGCTTAGTGTCATGACTTTGTATACAAAATGAACCATTGCAGACACTGCGATCTCAATAGGAGCTGCGAGGACCTTCGCGTGGAAAGAAATCTGTGCATTAGAGACTGTAAAGGATCTGGACATGACAAATTCTCGGAGGAACCATCGATGTCCATGTCCTCATCGGAAAACTTCTTGAACCTCATGGTGGATGGACATTGCCAGGACATAAATACATGGGGCCATGGAATCCCATAGAACAATATCTGGATGAACATAATCAGCCACTACCAGGTCAGGAGCCCTACAACGGTGTCGATCTCATCGCGATGCAAAGTGATATCTGTTACAGAGATCATCCCGATGATAAAGCAGGATGTGATCGAGTCATGTAGAGGGACTTAAAGGAACTCGAGCCTAATTATTTCCGAGAACGTGTAGATCGAATACTCGTGAGTGGCATCACTGGTACTTAACATAAGTTAGGAATCGGAGTGTCACAAGATCCGGCAATGCTCGCAGACGAGCTGCATAAACCCGCACGCAAGCATTTTCCACGAGGCAGAGTCGTTGTGGTGGACATAGAAGAGATATGGTCAGCAGATCTCATCGATATGAGAGATTACAGCGCGTACAACGATCATTTCCACTATATCATCACCGTCATCGATGTTTTCAGTAAATATGCGTGGGTCATTCCTCTCAAAAATAAAAAAGGAAAAGCCATCGTGGAAGCGCTGAATAGCATTGCAGGTACACGAATGCCTCATAAACTATGGGAAGATCACGGAAGTGAATTTTATAACAGACCCGTCTCAGACTGGCTTCAAAAAATAACATCACCTTGTACAGCACACATAATCCCTTCAAAGCCTCTGTCGTCGAACGGTTTAACAGAAGTCTCATGTGGAAGACATTTACTAGCGATAATAACCACCGATACTTAGATTTCATGCCAGACATCGTCGACCCATACAATCATACCTGGCATCGAAGCATTCGAATGACTTCAACGGAAGACTCTTCCATAAGCTAAAAACAACAAGTCGCAGAGGCCTTATTTCTTTAGACACAAATTCAAAGTAGGGGATCAAGCCAGAATCAGCAGAGAAAAAGCAACGTTTGATAAAGCATACATTCCTAGCTCGACTAAAAGAGTCTTCATCGTCGAAACCATTGAGAAAAGCATTCCAATTACCAACACAATCAAAGATTCTTCATGAGAACCCATCCAATGGTCTTTTTGCGAGCGGGAATTACAACATCAAAATGAAAATAGAACAAAACCTCTTTAGAGTTGAAAAGTGATCTCGACCAAAGGGAAAAATGGCTCATCAAGTGGTTTGGCTGTCTTGCAAAATTGAACATGTGGATTCCCACAGCTTCATGGACTACAATAACACTTCCGAAATAATCTTATCGTACTCCTCCATCAAGCTCTTCCCAGAGACTGTCTTACATTGCTTGTAAAGACCCATCTTCTCCAAGATACGCTTGAACACATACTCAAATTTTATGAATTTTGCACGACCTACCAACTGAACACGAGTCACCTTATTCTGACAAATGAAAATGCTTCAACTTATTTTTGATGTAATTCTGCTGATGGTATCGCTGCACTGGACGCTGATGACTATGTCTACGCTTCACCAACTCCTCATTCTCCTCTTCTTCGCTGTCTACACAATAGATAATCTCAGGCTCATAAATCAGACCCTTATTCGCGTACGCTATCATTTCCTTCGTACGCTTTATCCACTTCTGAGACTCCTCCTCACTTAATTCAAACCATGGATATTTACTGTTTTTACTCAGTCCCAATCGATCCACACTCCAGGGATAACACAGAAGAGACATTCTATTACAATGCACATCTCTAACACAGTGAACCATCTCTCTCAGGAGCAAAGTGAGCCAAATCCCCTATTTTTACAAAAATGCCCACTCTCAGGAGCATAGTGAGCCAGAACTCCCATAACAAAGTAGTAGATTTCCATGGGAAACTGAGACAGAACCTCCATTTACCTATACTACTCACATTTAAGAACATATTAAAATGTAATTTATTTGATAACTACTAATAATAAATGGATCGACAATATTCAGAAATTGGTTTTACTTACATTTTCAACTGCATTATAATCCTGCAATTTGATGAAACTAGTCTCACACATGTGACAAGTAATACTGTAGGAAAGAACATTCATCGAATGCTGAACTGAAATGTGCATATTTAAATTACTTTTGATAACACATGTGCATTTTTCCACTTCTTGATTCTTTAAATTTGAATGTTCCCATCAAGCACATTATGGATTATTTCACACAGTCTGTGCATTCGATAGTAACATTGAAGGAATAGCTTGGATTCGGTGGAGGATACTAATGATGTATCGATGCTATTTTTTGTAATATTATTTCAAAACATAACTGTAGATCATGTACCATTATATCAAATTATATGTATTCTTTGTGTCGTATCATTCAATTATTTTGTCCTTTTCTTCTGCTTTCAAGCAATTTTCCTAGTACAAAATATATAATGGATGAAATTAAAGTTACTTAAAGATTAAGAACATACCGTCGAAGGAAAAATAATTTCTTAGAAGCTTTGGTATATGGAATCCTTTAATGTAATTGAGAATGATTTTCTACTAAACATCAACCATAATGGAATTAAGGACATCTTAAAGTCAGTTATCTCTTAATGATGTTATGACATTATTCAACGATTTGAAAATGGAGCGTTTCAAACTGGAACGAAACTGCTGTGAATAGAAACAAAAGTTTTGCCGAAGGGGAGAAAATTGAACAAATGAAAAACAGAGCACATCCATCTTTATTCATTGACTAGGTTCCTGGAAAAATGTGATCAATTATGAAAATTACTTATCAATGTTGCGTAATTTTTTTAAATTAAGGAGATACAAAAGTGATATACTTCTCAGATCAATAATTGCATATAAAGGAATCGTCGAAAAGAAAGGTCAGAGGAAGAGAGATAGAAGGAGGGTAGACATTTTTTGTTCTGAGTTTACATTACTCTTCAAGTCAGGAATTAAACTAGATATTGCTAAATTGAAACTAAAATGCTTGACATATCATAACAGTTTTTAGTCTATCAAACTCGTATAATAGACTACACTGTACAGAACTAGGGGTGGATACAAATTATATAACGTGCATGATATGTGTGATGGATTTAATCTTTTATTATTATTATTATTATTATTATTATTATTATTATTATTATTATTATCATTGTTGTTATTATTATTATTATTATTATTATTATTATTATTATTATTATTAAAGATGATAATTTATTCTATTATCGATAGTATTCTTATTTTATATTGAGATTTGACATTTAATATATTACAGTTTGCTGATATATACAACATTGTTCCTTGGCCATCAGTTGGGGTAATTTGGGCAGTATTAGGTTTCTTTAATCAATGAATTCTACGTCCATCATTAGCCTTTACAAAATAACTTACGAAATTAGTTGTTATTAAAACATACGTGTTTGCCAAGGCATCCATGCAGCATTTGATTTTTAATACAATTTAATAGAAATGCAGGTTTACAGCAATCTTCATTCTATCTGTAATGTGTTGTACTCTGAAAGTTTTAATGTACTACATATTATTTTCACGTCATAATAATTTCTGATCCTTAATTTTGAATCTTGTTGATATTTTGCTGTAGTTGTCTTTGAATTGTATGCATGTGCTTTAATCGGTAACATATTAGAAAGTCATCAATGTTTAAAAAGCAACCCACAACAGGAGCCAGACACTTGGTGATGCTATTAATTTTTATGTTGAAAAGCGTCACCGATAAAATACTGCCCTGGGCACACCCATCTCTTGATCGTACATATCAGAGAGGGTGGAGCCCACTCGTACCTTGAATTCTCTGTCTGACAGAAATTTTTTGTTATCAAAGAGGGCAGACGGCCTTTTAGACCCAGATCGTGTAGGTCATTTAGTATTCGGTACTTCCATGTCGTGTCATAGGCCTTTTCTAAGTCAAAGAAAACCGCTACTAAGTATTCCTTCTTGATGAAAGCGTCGCGAATATATGTTTACAGTCTAACCAGATGATCATTGGTGCTACGACCATAACGAAAGCCACTTTGGAAAGGAGATATTAAATTGTTGGTTTCCAAATACCATACAAGCCGAGAATTGATCATTCGCTCCATTGTTTTGCATACGTAGCTAGTCAGTGATATGGGTCTATAGTTGGTAGAATCTGCGCTATCTTTGCCTGGTTTCGGAATTGGTATTACTGTTGCTTCTTTCCAAATGTTTGGTACATTACCAGTAATCCATAAATCATTGAAGATTTCCAGAAGAACTGTTAATGATGGTTCTGGAAGGTGTTTCAAAAACTGGTAATGTATATCGTCATGCCCAGCGGATGTATCATTGGCCTTATTCAAAGCTTCCATAAGCTCCGACAATGAAAACTGTTAGTTATAACTCTCTGAGTTATTCGATGTGAATTTCAGCCGTGACTTTTCTTTTGAGATTTTAATTTTCGGAAAGCTTCTGAATAATTAGACGATGTGGGATTTTTAGAGAAACAATCGGCAAGTATAGTAGCTATTTCATGTTTGGAATTGAAATTGTTATTTAGTTTCAGATGTCGGAAAGAACTGTGTTGTCCCTTTCCATTTATGTTGCGGATAGTGTCCCAAACTTTCTTTACAGAGGAACGGGAATTTAAAGTTGAAACATATTTTTTTCCATGATGCTCATTTACTTTCTGTAATCGTTCGACGAGCTTTGGCCCGAACGATACGGTACTTAGTTACATTTTCGGGCGTTGGACGATTATTAAATTTTTTCAGTGCTTCTTGGCGTTGTCTAATGGCTTTTTTACATTCTTTGGGGAACCACAATTTTGGGGGTCTTTTACAGTTCGGTGAGGACTTAGGAATGGATTCCTCTGCAATCTCAATTAAGACTGATGTAAATTGTCGAATAGGGTCATTGTCGTTTAGGACGGTATTCCTGTTAAGCCTAGCTGTAGAAAGTGTTTCAAATTTGGCCCAGTCAGCTTTCTTTAAATTCCACTGTGGAATTGCGTCATCAATTGTAACGTTAGTGTTCCTAAGAGAGATTAGAAAGTGATCACTGCTGTGGAGGTCATCAGCGACCTCCAATTAATGTCCAAACGTAGTGAAGGAGAACAAATTGGCAAGTCGATACACGTGTATGTACCCGTTCCTGGGTGTAAGTACGTCGGAGTTTTGGTGTTATATAGACACAAATCGTGTCTAGTAATGAAATCTTCAACCTTTATGCCCCTGTCGCATATGTAGTTTGATCCCTATAAAATGTTATGGGCATTAAAATCGCCGAGTAAAACAAATGGCGCGGGAAGTTGTTGGACAAGAGTGTTTAATTCATTTGGTAGTAGGTTGGTGTTTGGTGGTATGTAAATAGGACAAAACGTAATCACTCGATGCAGAGTAACACTTACAGCAATGACTTGCAAATTTGCGTTTAGAGGGATGACGCTATGAGGGGCTCTATTGTTCACAGCAATAGTAACTGTCAACATTCTGAGAGGAGGTGTTAAACAGGGAGTGGTTTTTAAGTGTGATGTTATCCTTATCTTTTAAAAAAGTTTCCTGAAGGGATAGTATTGCAGGATCATATTCGTTTAAAAGCAGAAGAATATTATTGTAATTGGCCTTAAGTCCTCGACAGTTCCAGTGTATAATGGTGTTCTTCATTATAAGTTTAGAGTGAAGATTGTGGAGCTAGGTTAGACCTTTCGCGGAGAAAATCTGTATGGTTATTTGTCTGGAGGAAGTAAGGGGATGATTTTTTTTGTTAGATCTGGAGCTACTTTGAGAGCATGGAGTAGTATCTTCTGCATCCATGCTCTCAATGTCCCCAAACCTGTTATAGAGTTTGATGGGGTCATCTGACCCCTTTTGCTGCCTATTCCCTTGAGATCTGTTTTTATTCTTTGGTGATTTCGGTGGTGGGGTATTATTAAAAGTTGTTTGGGTAGATTCCGTGTTTTTTTGTGCTTGATAATGGGGGTTTAGAGCTTGATGTTGAATCGGGTGGATCTGTCTCTGTTTGAGAGTCCTTCGTTGCTTTGGAATTGTTTTTAACGACAGCGGAGAAGGATGGGCCAGGAAGGGATGTTTTCGCCTGTACAAGCGTTCTGGCCTCTGGATAGGGAATGTTAGCTGTGTATTTTACCCTCTGTATTTCCTTCTCCTGTTTCCAGGTATCACAATCCTTGGAATTGGCGTGGTGCTCTTTTCCACAGTTGACACAATGCGGAGTTGCTCTACACTCAGATTCCTGATGAGAATGGTCTCCGCATTGGCCACATATTTCGCTTTTTGAGCACCGGTCTTCGTGATGGCCATATTTCAGACATTTATAGCATTGAAGGGGGTTAGGTATGTAAATCACAACCTTCACTTGCAAAAAGCCAACTTTGACCCCTCTGCGCACTGTTGGTTTGTTGAAGGTGAGTACAAATGTGTTGGTGTCCTACAGATTATTGTTACGTTTAATTCGTATTCTGCGAACCGCAGTGACACCTTCGTTTTTCATTCCTTCAATGATATCCTTGTCACTTACTCCAGTCAAGTCCCGACAGCGAATCACGCCTTTGGACGAATTGAGTGTTGTGTGAGCGAATGAGGTCACTGGAATATCGAAGAATGTTTTCATTTTCCTGATATTCTCTGTCTGACCCCGTCGCTCACATTCAACAAGTAGGCAGCCCGATTTCAACTTTTTAACACTTTTTGGTGTATCAATCAATCCCATAATTGTCTTTTCAATAACAAACGGAGAGAGACTGTATAACCATGAAGCGTAGAAATGAATCCACACCACATGGTTCGTCATCCGAGTCAGATCCAGTTTTGGTACGTTTGAGTTGACTTTTTATGGAAATATCCATGTGGTGTGTTTAAAATTCAGCACCCGTGCTCCCCGCCCACCAAGGAGCCCAACAAGGGGACACTTTTCAAGTGCCAGGGATACACAGATGTTATGCTCAGTAGGTAAAATCACCTCCTGATTCATCCCATGAGACATACTCAGTCGGTAAAATTACCTGGCGATTGACCCGTTGAGCCACCGCCTTCTAGGAAGTCTTCTAAGACTTGGGAAAGGGAAAGTTAAAGGGATAGAATGTAGGGGTAACGGTGATATCAAGAGAGATAAAACAAGAAAGATGAAGAAAGTGAGCGAGTAAATAAAGACCTCCTAGGGCTCGGCGTGACCAGCCGATTTGTCGAGACCGGGCCCATCCCGACCACCCGTCTAAAAGAAGTAGAGGCCAATGTAGTGTATTGCATCGGGAAGCCTCTGCTCAACTACCAGGATCCTTTCCTCCTACAATACGGGTCGCAACCCACGGCAAACAGGTTGCCTCTACTTAGTCGCCTCTTACGACACGTTGCGAGGCACGTCGGGCCAATTCTACAAGCCCGAACCCGCAGGGGGCCTATTCTTGGTTTAACAAACTTTGTAGCAGTTCCATATCCCTTAATTACTTTTTCTCCAATAAATATTTCCCTGCAGGTGGAAGATGTCCATTTCGAACTGTTTTGTAGTAATGATCTCTTATATAATCTGCAAATTATTCAAGAGGGTCAAATGATTTAAGCTTAAGAAAGAAATGAAGATGCCAAAACAAAAAACAGCACATAAAATAGCACGGAAATAAAAGAAATGAATCCAGCTCAAACACGACAATCGATAATTTTAAAGGTGGTGAGTAGCTACGTAAGGAATCTTGCAAATTTTGGTGACAAGTCGCTTCAACAAACAGCCTAAAAGAAGTTGAAAATCACAGTGAACAATGATCCAAAGAGCATGAAAAAAACCAACAATAACAGTATCATATAATTGCCACGCATAGCATCAGTCTGTACTTGGTCTAGTCAAATACTCAAAGTGTTACTTTTACAGGCAAAAAATAAATAACAGGATAAGCGAAAGAAAAACATCACCAAGACAATTTAGAATTCAAGACATAAATCAGTTCCCACAGATGCATAAAACATACTTTTAAAGAACAAATTCAAAGTTTTCAATTGGCCCACCGTCGAAAATGGATATTTGGAAAAAGTACAGAGTTAATGATTCCATGTATACTCACACAGTTCGCAACTAATAGCACATGGACTTAAACCTGAGAAAAAATATGCCCATGGGATGCAAAACTGAACATACATTGCACAAAGTATCATAAAAATAATTTACAACGCAACATTATGCTCAGTCATGAATCAGATTATACTAACTCTGGTTTCTTAACACACAGTCGTGTGTTAGAAACCCTGTCAAGCAAATGGCAGTGAGTTCTCAATATAACCGTCAAGTACTATGTTTCCAGTCCTTGAACTGGTACTAGAGTTTAACGATTCTGCATATGCTTGGATAATTATACACTGATGATGAAAGCATCGATATGACGCTAGTTTGAAGCAAAGGTAGGTTCACAGAGTAAAATTTGAAATGTCAACAAGAAATTAAGACGTAGCTTGTGAATAATGCATTTATTTACCCTTGCAAATAATAAGACATCAAGACTTATTTTTTTGTATTCTTTCAATCACTTCTCTTGTTCCTTACCATTCTATTTCAAACGACATTATATTCTATATCTGTTTGAAGCAAATGTCATCATCAGTTAACAAAACACGTGCAGTTTTAATATATTATAAAATATCTTTTCAGTGTCATCTAACGTGCACGTTCGATAGATTCAAAAATGATATTTTGTGTAGAAAGGTTTAATTTCAGTCATATCTAGTTTAATTTTTATCGTTACAGATTAAGTAAGCTCTGATATAAATATTGGAGACGGTGCATCCATATTTTGTTCGTTCTCCTTTTCCTCTGAAGTTATTCCAATATACAATGACTGACGTTACAACTATATAATTTTAAAGTCCTGAATACCGTAAGACAATTTACGAAATTGTCATAATTGCTCGTATATCGCAATGAAGTGGCCTGAATATTATTCGATGAATGAAGTTGCTATGTTTTTTTTTTAATTCTAATTTGTTTCGCACTTCGTTGAGCTCTATATGTAAGACACAAAGTTTACTATATAATGTCGTGGTAATATTTTTTCGATCTCATCACAACAAGTGAGTAGAAAGAAATAACTGTATTTGCTTGTTTTTACGATTTTGCAGGGAAGCTAGTTTCTCCATCTCCGTCTATAATTATATAATGTAACAGAGTTAGGAGTTACATAATATTTCAAGACAAACATTGACCTAGACGCAATGGTTGATTTGCATTTTTTTCTCCCTGGATAAGTATGGTTTTACATGGGTAAACACATCATCTGATTTATATATGTGGCCTATAATATTTACTTATAAGATTTTGCTTCGAAAAGTCTGGTCTCGACAAATTGCGGCAGCTCATTGCCGTTGCAAACGGAGGTTAAATCTATTCGCTGTATATTGTAACTGGGCATGTAACCTTAAGAATCACATTAGGCAAATGATAATAACAGCTTTAAACCAGTCTTGTGGGACTGCTCAGCGTAATAGAGAGCAAAATATGTCTAGGCTTTGAATTGTATGTCCAACCAGAATTATAATACATTTGCACTGATTTCAAAATATCGTCTCTTTAACTATCAGTATATATGTATTAAGAATATTATCTTCGGTTTATACTTACAGATATATTCCATCCTATACAATATAAAACCTGCTTACAGGGTAAATGATGACTATATATCAAAAGTTGTAGCTACTTTTTATGGAGTGTTATTTTGTCCGAAGTTTGACACTTATGTTGCAAGCGCGGACCCTAATTTTGATACTTAAAGCCATATTATTTTGGTATCATGTCAAGTAGTTTGTTCTGTGTTGCTTTTACTGTGCTGTTATGATGTATATGTCAATTTCTTGATGTTATAATAGTGTGAAAACACTTATACCGTGATTGTGTATTTTGTTTCTGATAATTGTTACTATCCTTGTAACCGATAATAGTAAGATTGTAACGTTTAATTGTGTGCAAGGAATATTTGTCAGCTAAATAACCCTCAGTTTATCGTCTGAAAGTGCTATATGGATCAAACGCTGTGTTGCCAGATACTGTGAGACATATTCACCCAATAATGACATAACTGACATGATAAGTATGCACTTTACTTACAAGGCTAATATCAGTAGCTGGAAAAGAAGTGTTAAGTGTTCTGGATGTTTCCGTTTCGCTTTAATTTTCAATTGCTTAAATGTAATTTATGTTTTGCCACAGTCCAAACTTATATTATGGTTATTTGCAGTGAATACGCAGTATGAGGACAATGATATATTATGCGTAGATAATATTACTGTTTCCTGTTGTAATTTTACGCTATGATAAATCATATACACAAAATCATTCTTCGGCCGACACATCCTTGAAGGTTAAACTATTTCCAGCAATATACTGTATTTATTACAAATCTTCACAATGTCAACTTATAAACAATCTCTAAAAACTCTATAGTCACCTTTCAGTTCCAACTAAAACGTTAAGTGTCTGCCCTGAACTTAAGTTTGAAACTTATTTTGACAAAATTCCAAAATTGAGTGACTTACAAGAAATTATAAATCTTTACTTACGAGGATCTCAAATGGGTAATGATTTAATTTTGAATGTATGAAACGAGTGAAACAATACCCAGCTTTTGCTTGATTAGTTTCGTTACCCATTTGAGATTCTGTTTATCACATATTTTTTATTTTAATGGAAATAGTTTCGAGAGAAGAAGAAGAAATACTTTCGCTGTTTCTGACACAGACGCTGTACCTTCCACTTCTTGCGAGTAAAACTTTGCAGATGCTTATCGAATAAATAATGTGCAGTTCTATAACCAGTAACCTTTAAGAGCAAGTGTCCTTTCAAATAAACAAAACATTTGACCCTGACAGCTTCATTTCTCAACAAAAGATGGGATATGACATTTAATGCACAATTTAAGACATAATACGGGAATATTCTACAACGGGACCTAATACCGACTCTAGTATATTTTGGGTTCGGACATTTTGTTATGGATATATAGTTTTGTTCTTAGCTTTTGTCCATGGTTGTAAGTTGTACTTCAAATAATGTAAACATAATGTTTACATAGATAACTTTTGTCTGTGATAATAATCTCTGAATATAATGTTTACATAGCATGTGAGTTTGGAACATTTTAGTCTCAGCCTTGTTAACAATTTGCCTAGAATTGTTCTTTGGAATAATTCTCATCCTGTTCAATTGAAAAAGTGGATAAATAGGGATATTATAAACAAATAATTCATTCCTATTTTAGATCAGTCGCTCAGATATAATTTGAGTGAATTATTTATTGAGAATATCAATTGCAATTACCAAAGTGCTCATTCACTTTTGGACTATTACTTTACCTTGGATTACTGTGGAATCCTTTTAAGACATTCTGGATTGCATCATTGTGTTATATCAGGACATTCAAGACTATTGGAACTCATTTGGAACATTCTATATGTTTGGACTTTTGATAAGACATTTATGATTATATGATGTATAATTACAAATACTTTAAGCGTCTCTTGAATTTTAACTTGCTTGTTGATTTTACTTAAATTGTGTGTTTCATTTTCGTGCTGTTACTTATATAAGATAGAGTCGAAAACGAAATTAGTGAATCATCTGGGGTCTGAATTTCTTTAATACATTTCATGGATATTAAAAATTTACTTGAGATTTAAAATTACACTGCTTCAAAATCGTCATTGTCCCTGGTAATCAGTTAAATTCACACATTTGAGAAATCTTTATTGAAACCAGCAAGCATCCACGATGTCTTCTAATGTAGAGAAGTTTGTTTTAAATCCTACCCAAAATGGGTTAGAGACTATGAGAACGGGTGTGTTGCTTGAGCTTACCAGAATTTGTTCTGAAGGGAAATAATTTTGAACAAAGCAAAAGAGAAAGAAAACATTTATTCAGCATTTGGTGGAAAAGAACATTTTGCATAATAGAGCTTTGGGTTGGATAGATAGGTCTGCATCTGATTTTGATACGAAATTAAGGGTTTTACTGCTAAATGTCAGATGGAATAAAATTTATGAAAGCTGCAGCTGCATAAAGAAATCTGCATACTAGCAAAGAGTTTGGGGTCTACACCACACTGTCTGAACAACAGAGTGCATCTAATGATGTGGTTATGAAATATAATTTGAAGAGGTGATGCGTTGGTACCTGAGGCATATCGACAAAGGTTTAGGAACAAGGGTGATGTAAAAAAACTGGATAAATCCATATAAAATTTGCACACGCAAAGGAAAATTATTTGATAGGTTTTGCACCGTCAAGCAGGTTAATAAAGATAACCCCAGAAAGCTCATATTAATTGCAGAATTCACGAATTTCATCCATGGTGATATCAAGACCTATCTTGATGAACAAAAATGAAAACTATAGCCAATGTTGACCTCGCAGCTGATGATTATCTCTTCAATCACAAAGTTGCATTAGTTAATAAGTCTTCCTCTCAGCAGTATTATGGTTTAAAAAATCATCTCAGTTTTATACGAGTATATCAAAATTTCAATCCGGCACAACCTCTATAAATCAAGCATCTGGTAAGAATGATCAGAACTCCTTATTTCTTCCTACTCACACTTATTGTAAAAGAAAGGGCACGTCATGTCTGATTGCTTCAGGTTAATAAAGGCAACATAATAAATACAGTGCTATTCCAAATGCACTTATTTTAAAGAGGTCAGGTCGCAGTCTTGTATTGAAAGCAATACATTGGTTGGTTCAAACAATCCGCAGTCTGATTCTATTTTGGAGCATTATAAACCATTGATGTCAGAAGGTTTTACATCGCTTTATGGTGATTTTGCCAAGCATTTCCTATTAAAATATTAAGGGACATGGGAGCATCTAAGAGTCTTTTATTATCAGCTACTTCGCCTCTATCTGATAAGTCTCCTTCTAGAAAGTGTTTTTTTTTTAGGGAGTTGAGTACGGCATTGTTAATGTTCCTTTGCATTAGATCAATTTGGTTTCAGATGTAGTTCCAGGTCTATGACAGCCAGAGCAGTGATTTATTTACCTAAAAAATGTATGAATTTATTACTAGGCAGTGTCCTAGCTTGTGATAAGTTCCTGGTTGATCCATTAGTAACTGAAAAGCCTTGTTCGGATCAAAAGTTTGATTTTATTGTGTGTGAACGTCCCTGAGTGACGACACAAAGAGCTCTTAAAATTATGATGATCATGTAATATTCTTTCAGCTGTTACATCTGCTGATCAATCTTTCGATGAGGTCACCTATGCTCTAAGCATTGATCAATCAATAAGTATCAGTGATCCTCATTTTACCACTCATTCTCTCTATTCTAATTTTGGTGACAAAAGACAATCGCTTGTTGACAAATTGTAACAAGATCATGAGATCTCCTATTTGGTTCAGAGTGCCATTAGCGGCAACGCTGCCACACAGAGTCCCAATCTGTCACTATGTCAAACATGGCGTCCTTGTGAGAAAATGGAGATCACCTGATGTATCCGCTGGTGACGAGTGGTCAATGAGCTATCAAGCTGCTGTTCCTGGGTCAAATATATAGGACATTCTTACTCTAACTCAACAAATGTCCTTAGCTTGTCATTTAGGAGCCAATATGACCTATCCCAAGATCTCGAATAATTTTTATTAGCCGCAACATTAAAGCGATGTTTATTATATGATTAAATGGTCATGGTTGGGTATTTATCGATGTGTAAATTTTACCTAATTATTCACAAAGTAAATAAAGTCCGAAGAACTTTATGTAAATTTTGTGAGTGATTAGGTAAAATTTACACATCGAAAAATACCCAACCATGATCATTTAATCCTTATAATTCCAATTTAATTCCTTTCTAACATCAGATCAGCAGATTTAATCAACAAAACATTCACTTTTATGTACCTCGAAGTTTTCGTTCATTAGCCTCTTAACTGCGATAGAATACTTAGCCCTATCTTCGCCAGCCAAGAATAATTGATTCTTTATACAGTGATACGGAGTAGAATGTCATAGCGGGTAATGCCAGTGATATATTATTATGATCATTATTTTACTACATAAAAATGGTTGTTGCGGTTAAACCAGGAATATTCCATTTTGTTTCGAAAATTGTGCTTGCGGGTGGCACGTGTTGTTATAGGAACGTCGTTGTTATTTTCTACGCATTTCGATCTTTCTAAAGCAAAATCGTGTCCATTTTTAGTGAGATCCCTTGGTTGACATGACCCTGACATTTAATAACCGCTGCTGTAATATGTTGTCGAGGTGAAATGCAATAATTTCCGAAGATTGACTTCTAAAGCTTGCCATATGCTTTCTTCGGCAAAAGAGGTGAGTGTTGGAGTGCAAGAAGGTCTGTGCAATTACATTGTTTTAACTTCTAATGGTCGATTTTAATCTGTGGCTTATCATTTTTGATCAGAAATCACAAGAGTGGGTGGGTGGGAGCTTGTTCTTATTATTAGGGTGTAAAGCGTTGATATAGATAAAACTTCACATCAAATGATCTGGACACAGGGAACCAAAAGTAGTCCGCAGAATTTATCGATGTGTAAAAAATTCCAGATCAGTGTCACGTGACCGTTTACATCCAATCAAAACGTAAAAAACGCATTGAAGTCATAAAAAATTGGAATTATAAATGATGTATATCTTGTCACATTTGTCAAATTGTAGGAACACCCAATCCGAGATTACATGCGGCTCATCTTCGACCTATTCCTGCATTTGACGAACCATTTAGTAGAATAATGGTAGACTGTGTCATTCATTACCCGAGATCAAGTTAGGCAAATAATAGTTGTGTCCGCAAGATTTCCAGAGCCAACTACTTTGAAAAATATTAAAACTAAAAACTTTCTAAAAGCCTTGATAAAGTTTTAATACTTATTTGACTTTCCAGTTTTTATACCTGTAATTTTCTGACAAGTTATGAATGAGTTAGGCATCCAACAGTTTAAATCGTCTGCCTCTCTCCCCTAACGACAAGACTCATTGGGGTTTAGTCCTGTTGAACTGGCTTTTGGTCGTACTGTCCGTGGACCATTGAAGTTATTAAAAAAGATTCCAGGATTTATCTTCTTGACTATGTCTCTGATTTCAAATATAAGCTTCAAAGGCTTGTGAAGTTGCAAGAAATAACATTCACTCTACTCAGTCAAAATCGAAATTAAGGTTTGACTTAAATACACAGGAAAGAAGTTTTTCAGCCTGATGATAGAGTTCTTGCACTCTTGCCTAAACGTGAAATTCCTCTTCGACTAAATTACATGGTCCGTATACAATTGAAAAGGCATTAAATGACTAATACTATATCATTAACACGTTTGGTAGTATGAAACAGAAACAACTGTGTCATTTAAATTTGATAGTAGAGTATTTTGAAAGAGATAGCACAGTTACTTATTCAATCAGTTTAGCTTTATCTATCCCACACAATAATGATGTAAACAATGGAAAACACTCGGACTGTAGTGACTGGTTTAACTAATGGTCGGAATTCAGAAATATTAAACAGTCTGGACCAGAAATATTCATATATACAACAAAAGGATGGAATGAGCTAAAAGAATTGTGATATGAATATTTGCACTTGGTTCCTTATGTTCCAACACAAACCAATAAAATCTATCATGATACTGATGTTGTACAACAGCATCTTTACAGTATGAATCCTCTCAATAACGAATATTTGAATTATATAGTCGATATTTATTGGAGCATGATTTTACAGAACCAAGTAAAAGTAACTGGAGTTCACCATATATTATTGTGCTTAAACCTGATAATACATTCCGTATGCGCACTTACTAGAGAAAGGTCAACAGTGTCACCGAAACGGATTCATATTCAATACCAATAATAGATGATTGTATAGAAAACTTAGAACTGCAAAATATGTCACTAAGTTTGAACATTATAATGGATTCTGGTAAATTCCAGTCACGGTAAGAGCAAAAGAAATTTCTGAATTTGCAACTCCATATGGGCTTTATCAGTATATAGTGATGCCCCTTGGAATGAAAACTTATCCGGCAACATTCCAGCCACTAAAGTGCGTGCTAACATCTGGTTTAAATACTTGTGACGCGTACCTCGATGAAGTCATAATCTGCAAGGACACATCGATAAATCAATTAGAAACCATTCAGAAATTCTTCAATCGACTCATTGACGCAAATCTGACTGTAACGTGGGGTCAAAGTGAGTTCTCAGTGCTCATTAGTAAAATGAAAGTGACGCAAGTTTGGAGTATGGAAAAGGCCGTACTTAAATGTGCACCAGTTCTTTCAGCACCAAATTTCAGATAATTATTTAAAGTATCTGTTGATGCAAATGATGTAACCTTAGGTGGAGTATTAATTTAAGAAGGCTAAAATGGTGTGGATCATCCGCTATGCTACTTTGCTAAAAAATAATAAACAAGCACCAGAATAACAAAATTATTCCACATTTGAAAAGGAATGTGTGGCTTTGATATTTACATTACACCAATTTAAAGTGTATATTAGTTCAGATCTTTCTCCGTTTATTATTTTCAGTTAACACATTGCCATTACTTTAATTAACAAAATGAAAAACAAAAATCAGATACTGCTGAAGCGTAGTTTAATACTGCAGGAATACACCACTGACATTAGAAACAGGGTGTACGATAATGTGATTCCGGATGGACCTTCAAATGTATAGAAGTACTGTATTGCTTTCTTTTGTGTATGTTTTGTGTAATTGAGATGAGTGTCATTCGTAATATATCTTCATATGTAATTTTAATTATTATTGTATCATATGTATATCTGACAAATATATAAAATAGTCTGTATTGTCTTAATCGTTGGGTTTGTTTATGAGGGGAGGTGGTATGTATATTTAATTGTGTGTTTAAGCTGTGTCCATGATTGTACTTTAGATACTGTAAAAGAAATGTTTACATAGATAACAAGTTTTACAACATTTTTAAAAGACTGTAACTCGTAAATATAATGTTTACATAGCATTTCAGTTCGAAACATCCTAGAACCAATTTTGTTTGAGCTAGACTGGAATTTTTCTCTAGAATGATTCAAAGCTGGGTCAACTGAAAAGTTTTTAAATATTGATAAACAAACAATTCATTTATATTTTAGACCTGTCTGTCAGATATCATTCGAAAGGTATTATTTCGTCTTTTTATTACGATAGTGCTCATTCACTTTTGGACTGATATTATTGTGAACTCATCTGAAGACTTTTCTGTACTGCATCATTGTGTTATATCAAAACATTCAAGACTTTTGGAATTCATTCGGTACATTCTATATTTTTTGACTTGTATTAGGACATTTAAGATTATTTTAGACTTAGTTCACAATAATTTAAGTGTCTCTTTGATTATCACTTTATATGGTAGAGAAATAATATGCTTGTTAAATTTAATTAATATATTAGTTTCATTTTTTAAAATACACGTTTTAATATCTATAGTCGTAATAATTTAAAGATAACTATGTTAAGTCTCAGTGATTTCTCATGTGTATTTAGACGACATAGCACAGCCGCATGAAACGTACGTTATATTTCTCAGGAGTCATGCTGAGTATCAGTAGTATCCACGAAAAATTGTTTTTGAAATTAGTTCTTCTTTAAATCAATAATATTAATATATTGGAAGAACTTGTGTAATATTGATGCATTTTAGTTTCGACGTTTGTTCACTAGTGATCAGAAGTAATAGAGATGGCAAGTGTCTGATTCAATCCTAGTGGGAGTTTGGTCTTCAGTGTTTTTCCTTTCTGTATTTATATTTATGGAATGTTTCGACAAAATTCGTCATTCCATGTCTATCATTTGTCCCGTTTATTGGTCACTTGATCTGATTAAAGTTTCAATTTATGTATGATTGGAATATATAACAACTTGGAGCAAATTACTAGTAAAGCTGAAAAATGTATACAATCAATTTAGGAAACACTTCAAGTGAATAACTATGGTGCATAGGAAAATGCCACACATTTTACGGTGTTATCTATTACATCATATAAAATGATTTACTTTCATAAGTATTAGATATTAAGCGAATTGTTAGAAAAGAAGGTAAGAAAATTATGTACAATAGAGTTTGTTGATATGTATCAATATTCTCCAGCAAATTATGGCTATTGAAAACCGTTGTCCTAATTCTCCACACCCCATAGTATTTTCACGCTGCTGTACTTACTGAAGTGTGTAAAAATTTGGTAAACTTGGCATTGCGAAAAGAACGAAGAAAAACCTTTAAGTTATGATACGTATATTTTCATATACGATATGTTTTCTTACACTATCAGTCCATTAAAAGTGTCAATTACTTTTTATCCTCTAACATTTGGTACAGAAAACTGTATTATAGTTGGACATATGCAAATCCTAGGTACATACTAAACTAATTAATATAATGATCGCTGAAATATTTGAAATGGTCAAAATTGTTAATCTGCCACGAGCCTCTATAGAATAGTAATGCAGAATCATCGTTCCAATGGTGAATCGTCTTGCTCAATAACGATGCATAATGCAGGATTAACATTCTTACATTCTTGAAACAATAATGAGGACAAAATTGAGTATTGTCATACCTGACGGAACTTGAAAACAGTGACAAGTAAAAAGAAACTTGAAACTTTCCTTACAGTAAGATAAAGCGTAAAACGTTAGATTTGCACTAAAATATTCACTGTAAACTTTAAATGACATAAAAACATATTTACATTCCAACAACAGAGGCTGAGGCCGTGGAGGTAAAGAGGAATACACAGGTTCTGAATTGTGTACTGAGAATAACGCATTTATTCAAATGTGAAAAGGTAAAATAATTATGTCCGCTCTTCTCCATATGATTCTAGGAGGGATACATGTATAATGATAGTATTCGATTCACATTTGATTTTAGTCTGAAATTTTGGTTCTAAAAGCAGCAGTTGAGTGTGTGTGATTTGGATTTTTTAACGTAGCTTTAACAATTTTTCAGCCATATCGATACGATGTCTGCAGTGTGACAGTTTATAGTGATGTCTAGCACTGGGGCATCATGCCGCAGACATGTAGCATGATGTACCACCCAGTCACATTATTCCGACACCAGGCCGACCAGTCCTAACACTAACCTCATTATGCTGAGCGCCAAGCGGGGCAGCTGTTAGTACCATTTTTATAAGTCTTTGGTATAACTCGGCCGGGGATCGAACCAACGACCTCCCGCATCCGAGGAGGACGCTCTAACCACTAGGCCACCGGAGCGGTCGAAGAATCAGTTGAATCAACCGCTTTTTCTGCTAGAGAATAGACCATTCAGTCTATACCTGCAGCAAAGTTCATCGGTCAAAACGACACATTTGTTGGACACTATTTTCAATTGCCTCGTTTTACGTTATAAATATGCTGCAATCAATGTTTACTTTGATTAATGTGCAAAAAAATGATCATGGACCTTAGGCAGATTTTGCTAGCTTCTCTGTAGTATGAAAGTCATTTGATGACAGTTATCACTTAATGGAAGGTAGAGGTATTTCCCGTAGTTGTTCTATGAAGCAAACAGGATCATACACACGTACGAATGCGAGGAACTTGTTATATCTATTAGCATTCTTACTTCAGGAAAAATGTTTATTACGAAGCGTAAATAGAGACAATGCAGTACTTTTAATGTACAATTCAGATCAGAATATTATAGTTCTGACTCGCAGTCCTTCACTATTTAAAAACGGGTCCAATAGGTGACCCAGGTGCGTGTTTGTCGTGAATGAGTGAGTGAGTGAGTGAACGATCGATCACAGTGCACGAAGTGCACGAAGCAAACGCTAAAGTCGATCCCATGCCACCTAATAAAAGCCCTTAGTACTTCTTCTCTCGTGTCCAGACGAACAACACCTTACTCATACTACTTTTGCACTGGCCTATAGTGATACTCATAATTTCGAGAGAATTGTAGCATTTGCAGATTTCGAGTCTTTGTGTCTGGTCAGATTGTCATTAATATGTTATCGAGCTGATATATTGAAATACCGGCGTGAGGGTTGTGCATCGCATTTGTCTCGTTTGTAGTATTATATATTTAAGTATTTGTTCTCTTCTCTGTTAGTATTGTATATTAAGTATTCCTTCTGTTTTGTTTTAGGTTTTTATTCATTATGTTTCCTGTTGGTTCATCAACCCTACGATCAGCGAGTGTTGTAGTTATATATATTTATGCAACGCCACACTCACAAATATAAAAGTGTGTTTCATATATTCCAAATAAGGCTTTTTCTCCATACCACACTAGGAGGAAGGCATTTTGTCCATACGTTTGATGAATCATTATGAAGCTATCACAATTAACTTTACATCATGCTTACTGAGCCGTTTATCTTGGCGTCATGGTTGCGAGATCTACAGTAATAATTATATCTTGATTTCGACATGCATAGCTTGGATTTCTTGTGACTTGCGTATCTTGAAATCAACACAAACAGTTGACATTCTCTCGCTATCATATGGTAGGCATCGCCAACGTCTTGAAAATATTGTGGTTAAAGTGTTTTATTTTGCATGTATTTTGTAAACGTCTTGATAGATTGTATTCATTTGTGGCAATAATCATGACTGGGACAGGATAACTAATAAAGTGATATGCTCGCTCGCCCCGGTGAACTTGGTGTCGATGTCAAAATAATATAAAATTCGCTAGCATAATTCGTTCTGCGAAAACACACTCTCACAACTATGACCTTGGAATCAATGGATTTGTAATGTCCAGGTAAAGATTGTTAATTGCTTTAGATTATTAAATAATGCATTTTCTTCATACTTTTGATGAATGAATAAGAAGCTAACACAAATAATTTTACATCATGTATAAAGAGTACCTTCAACTTGTCGTCATGGTCACGCGCTGTACAGTAATACTTCAGTCTTGGTCTCGACATGCATGCCTTCGATTTCGTTTGTCGTGCGTATCTTCAAATCAAAACAGACAGTAGATAACCTTTATATTACGGCATGAATCTAAAGTGTTAATTGCTAAACGAAGGATTAATTATGTTGTGCTCATGATGCGTTCATTGGTCTAACCAAAGTGAATGCAACGTTCACTGTTATGATTGCAGTTTTGTGAATAATAAGGTAAACAAATAAAGATTGGCAAACAAATTTTTTTTATATTCATGCATTTGACCTGATTAGGACACGGCAAAAACTTTTCCGTTTCTAATAAACAGTTTTGAAATTCTTGGAACTTGAATATTCTGACATCAACATTTCTAGTACGGTTAAATTAAATCGTCCTTCCTTTATTAGTTATGTAGAAAAGTTATAAAGTTCAGGCGATGAGAGCAAATTTTATTTTATCTTATGTTTTTTTTTTTTTTAAAATTATTTTATTTTCTTATAATTATATCATATTATTTATTCAGTTGCGTTCCCATCAGTATTTGATGGTGTACACTTAATATAAATGATAGGTGACGCAAGAACTAATATGAACGTTTTCCCTGCAAATTACTGTCAGTCATATTTGAAACTATTCTTCCAAAGAGAAATATTTTGCAGAAATAGTTTGCATGAAATATTCGCCAGCTTCGTGTCTCTTGGAAAATATTAGTAACTTAATTATATGTGCACATAGATGCATACAAAATAAATTGCACTTTACCAAGATGCAATCTTGAAATATTTTACATTAGTTAAATAATGGTGATATTTGGAACATCGGCCAGCAAGACTCTTATGAGATTACTCCTCGCTAGAGACTTGTAATGGCTTCTATAGCCAAGTGACTGTTATAAATAATTGTCCAATCAACTGTTTATATCACACTTTGCTAGTTTGATAGTTTTGTAGTCCTAAGTTTATTTCACCATTACAATTTTGACGT
The DNA here is from genome assembly GCA_016617855.1 of Megalonaias nervosa. NCBI lineage: Eukaryota > Metazoa > Mollusca > Bivalvia > Unionida > Unionidae > Megalonaias > Megalonaias nervosa. The sequence continues at coordinate 30,770 of JAECUM010013716.1, forward strand.
GAAATAAGTCCTTATAAATTTCATAATTATTTATTGAATTCACTCCAGTTTTGATAAGCTTGACATCTTTCCTATCGAGATCATTTGCATAGACTTTTACTAAACTCTTCCTCAGGTTCTATTTATTGATGACATTAGATAATTTGGATTATGGCGACTAAATAAGGTTGACATTTGTTTCTAGGAGAGATTAATCTTATTGTAGTTCAATGGTATATAATATCTCAGCAAACAATGAATGATACTGATCCGGTATATCTAGTACTGTGAACTGAAAAGTCTCAGAACTTTAAAGAGAAGAATCTATCGGTTGTCATTTAACAGTCCCCAGGCGTATGTAAAGGTTGCACTGAATGTGTGACAATTTACTGAATTTGGTTTATTGCATTCTATTTTATAATACATCTGATACGTCTGGTATTATTAGGATCCATACTAGAGGTGCAACGTAAGGTGAAAAAAGAGTAATTTTGTTACACAAAGACTTGGAGGAATCGGTAAACACGAATACTTAATCTGCCTTTTGGAATTTAATAATAACTGAGATTCTTGTCATTTTGTTGTGATTTTATTCATATTGTTATCATTACAAAATCAAATATTGAATATTAAAGTGCTGCTGCATCTCAAGTCCAACAGTTAATAATAATAATAATAATAATAATAATAATAATAATAATAATAATAATAATAATGATAATAATGATAATAATAATAATAAATTATAATAATCATACATTTTTTAGCTAGGGTCAGGAAATAAAATGTAGGAATGGTTTAATACATATAACAAATAACATTCACACAGTACGGTAAATAAGCATAAGAAAGTTGTAATACATACATACATACATACATACATACATACATACATAAGCCATAAAAGTTTGCAGAACTCGTTTTCAATGGGATCCTTGTGGATGAAGGTTTTGGAGTGGGGTATATTTTCCAAGTTCATATTATATATTCAACTAAGCTAAGAACCTACTATTAGGTGTTAAAAATTTAAAAGTTGATTTCAGATTTAAAAGTATGACTAAAAACAATTCATTCTAGCAAAGTATCATTGAACTCAGCTCTCTTGATTTGGTTGTTTTAAAAGGTATGACTTAACAGTTGGTTTGAAACGATGGATATTAAAAATGTTTGATGCTGAGGCTATGTTGAGAACCCTTGGTATACAAAATTAAATGTAATGCTCCTGCTGGCAAAATGGTGGTGATCGGTATTATTTTTACAAACCTTTACCTCTCATTAGATGGACTGTTTTCATACAAAATGTTATGATCATGATTTATTCTTAACTGTTTCACTCTATCTTCCACTGCTAGCATTCCCACACTTTCAAGTTCATAGCGTCTGATGCTTGACCTGGGTTCAAGTTTATTTATTAAACTTACAGTTTAATAAGAGCTACTTGGTGTTTAGTTTTTATGTCTTTGCTAACTCCGTTAAACATTCGAAATTACAGTTTATTAGAAGAAAACATATTTTTTCTTTTGGTTGTCAGCCATAAACATTGACTTTGTCTAAAGACAAACTTAAACCTAGCCTTTACTTTATAATTATGTTACTGACTATGCATTCACCCGAAAGTAAGTGATCTGTATGGAGACCAAAATATTTTGTTATGTATAAATTTAATTCCAGTTATGTGCGTGACCTTTGTCTATGGTTCATGTCAAATGTTTTTGTGTACCTGTGTTTTGTCGAGGTTGTAAGTTATAAATAAATTGTTCACTGATACGTGTGTTCAAGGTCTAGCCTTATTTGTAAACATAGAATGACTTGGAACTTGTGACTCACAGTCTAGACATTGTATTGTGTCTTCGGTCAGGTGAAATTAGTATATTGATGACGTAAACAAAATTATTCATTCCTATTTTTAATATCAGTCTGTGGAATAAAATTTTGTTGTATTCAATTATAATTTGAGAGGAATCATTTATTTAAATTACGCATTGCAGTTACAAAGTACTCATTGACATTTGTTTGGATTTAAACACTAATTGGTGATTATTGAGGACTCATTCGAAGACATGGTGGATTATATCATTGTGGTACATTAAGACTATTGGTACATCAACTCATTCAAGATTATTGGTACATCAGCACATTCAAGATTATTTGACACGTCTGAGTTTCATTAGAAATCGAAAAACGATTAAAAGTCTTATGCAAGGTCGATCCCTTTTCACTTGTTAAGTTTCAGAATGTTGACGATACCGATTGTATATATATATATATATATATATATATATATATATATATATATATATATATATATATATATATATATATATATATAGTATATATATATATATATATATATATATATATATATATATATATATATATATATATATATATAATACTACTACTGATAATAATAATAATAATAATAATAATAATAATAATAATAATAATAATAATAATAATACTAATAATAAAAATCCTACTACTACTACTACTACTACTAATAATAATAATAATGAATTAAAATCAAACTTACATCTGGGTTAATATCAGTAGGACCTAATTCAAGTTTAAAATTCACTTTTAACCCTCATAATCTCAATAAAGACCCTTATTTTGAATTTAGCATTTGTTCTAGCACACCTCCTGAAGAGTTGTTGGAATTGGCCCATAGCAATTTTATCTGCCTAACAGAAAAATGTATTAAATAGTGTTTGATATTAGTCGCAAAAGTCTTGATTGCTTTGGAGGGTTAATAAATAAATAAATAAATATATATATATATATATATAAGACGTTTGCTAGATAGTTTTCTTGATAGAAAAGATGAACAGTTATTTGGAAGAATATCTAACTATTTGTTTCAAGGCTACTGGTTTACTTTGGTCACCTCAATGTAATGTGTACATCCATTTGGGAATTTATCAGTGCGGTTGACTATCTTTAATGGATCATGGTTTTAACCTATCACAAATTGACTGTCTATTATAAAGCAGAGTTCAATTTGAAGAAAATTGAAATGACGAGTTATTGTTCATTCCTTTGTCTTCTTCCTTTGAAACGTTACTCGAATATAATAGCTTTCCGTGTTTCGAAAAACAGCAAATATGTTTGATTTACTCGATTCCAGATAGTTAAAAGACCACTTTAAGTTTAGTGCAGAAAGCATTACGATGGTATATTGCAAATGTTTGCAATGAATGCCAAAGATAACTACCGTCAGGTTCACAGTCGTTACCGCCACAATAGCTGAGAGTATGTGCAGATCTCTGTTTGCAATGGCGTGTCGTTGTCAGTTTCCACTATATTATAAATGTATTATCCCATTTATCACTTAGGTGTAGATATTGTAAAGCCACAAGTTGTAAAAGTATTGTAATCAAGTTTTGTTCATTTCAAATAATGACTCCTCTCTTTTGAGGTTATTTGCATTTTGGTAATGAAAGATATTCAATTGACAGAATGATGGATTTTATTCTTGATCGTACTGGTTGGGTGTAATTACACAACAACGAAAACAGTTTTCGAATTACGCATTAGATGAATGACTGATATGCTTTTCAACCAGATCAATTGCTTTATTAGTCATTTTCATCATGGCAGCTGGAAGCAAACAAGCCAATACAAATATAATAATTTAAACTACCGTTGTCGATGCATTTTTGCTGAGTTATATTTGGTTATTGTAAAACGAAAATTTTTCATCGCCTAGCAAAGGAGGAATGATGTTAGACGGATACAGTGAAGTTTCTGTGTGATTAGAATAATATTATAAGTTTTTCACGACTTTGTGCAAGTTGCTCATTCTATCGTTTCAACTTGCTTTCCAATAAGTTTTAGTATATTCTTCATGTCTTTAACTGCAATTTGTTTCAATGGTTCTTCACGTAAAATTTTATATGTGTTTTATAGAAAACAAAATTCTGTCCAAATATTGATTCATAGATGTTGTTTGATACAAATTATTGGATTTGAATGCCGAAAAAGAAAGATGCAACAAAGTGTGAACAAAGTGTTTCATTTTCTTCATTACTCATGTATCGGTCTAGATCTTTATCACAATTTTAAACGACTACATTTTTAGAAATATTGTGTCCTAAAAAGGGAGAGTGATAAATTAAAATGAAAGCCAACATCCGGGTGGATTTAAAGTGTTTTAAAGTTCGTCGAGTTTCAAAATGTACTTCCTCCGCTTTTAGGAATAAAACTGGATTAACAAATGCTGGTATTTACTTGGAGCAGGGCGTGGTTTGCTTTTTTCTGTCATTTTTACCCAAGGAACTTATTTTATTTCTTTAATGACAATGTTTTACCCAATACATGTTTATAAATGTGCGCAATTGAATGATATGACCCAAATACAAAGATGGAATGTATTGTGATCATATTGTGTTGAACAAATAATAACAACTCTGCCTGATATAATCTATCTAACAGCACAATAAGGAATGAAATATTTTGATTTGTAATAATTTGTTTTTACAGATTCTGGCTTGCAAGTGTGTTAAGGGCAAGTTAAGCTGAAAGTTCAAAAGTTGTATTTTGAACATCTGTCTAAAATATATTTATGTTAAAATGTATGGTCTAACTCTGCAAAAAACTTATCATTTGGTTTAATGCTAGGGCATGCTAATTTGGTTATATGTTCTATAAGCTTGTGTGCATAATACAAGAAAGAGAATTGTATTGCATCCCAACTTAACACTAATGCACTATGTTCCATCAAAATGTAGAAAAATGAAATAAATATTTTTGTTTTAACTCAGTATGGTGATATCTGACATGCCGACAATGATCATGTTTAAATATTGAATTCTTACCAGTACAAATGCTATAGTCTGATTTATCAAGATTTGAATGCAAAAAAAGGGACAATGCAAACAATTACTGGTTATCATAATGACACGTATTTCATTAAATACAACAACTTGCTTTACATCAACTGACGTATTGTCATATGTCATTTTTAATATGTCCGAATGCCGACGGACCTTGACCAGTATTATCGTTTGCTTGATGGCAACATTACCTAGTTACGATCACCCTGAAAGCTTGTCAAAACAGTTGGCCTTGGTCCTCCAAAATTAAATCGGCAGTTAGAGCATACCAAGCGCATAAACAGTTATAACCCCACGCTTGGTTACCTCTGCTCAAGCGATAAGTTCATCGAATCCCGTACAAACTAAATGAAGTCCCTTTACGCATGTATTATCCGAATGTCAAGATATATTCCAAGTTTATTTTGGCTGTAAACGTTTATTATTTGATACGGGCTACTAACTGTGTTCACCACCGTGACGGAACACTGAATGCTTTTTCATGCCAGTTTAAGGTCTAAACACGTTCCAAATTGTCGAAAATAAAAGCTTTGAAACTTGTCTTAAATAACAATATCAATCAGTTAAATAACTTCAGGATGGATAATTTACCCGCATAATTTACTCCTTCCAAGTAGCATTTTATCATAAGTAGATCACATAATCTTTTTATAAGAAACCTACATTTTTTTGTTTAAAATATAAACGGTAAGAGTCAGAGATATAATGACTTTTCGTCTTGTAGATGTAACTTATGTACTTGCATTTTGCGTTTGTTTCTGAGAGAACATGTCTTTTTCAAGCGACCTATAATTCTTACCTGTCACCTGTGTTGGCGTTAGAGATGCAGATACCATGGTAACAAAGAGCTCATGGGTAACTAATGAATCTACAAAAGTCCTGGTTGACTTAACCTTCAATAGTTATATCACTATGTTTTTCTTCTCTAAAATATACTTTAGGTAGGATTCTTGTACGGGGGCGTGGAATACATTGAAAACAATATTTTAAAAAATAGAACAAAACATCAAATATGTGTCTATTTTAACCAATAATGGCAGTCTTTTGTTTATTGCATTGTGCATTAATCACACAATAGAAGCCTTCTATTTATTGCTAAATACATTGGATACTCTATGCAGGCAAATATAATGCAAATATTTTAGGCATTACTAAATTTTAATACTTTCTAATCTGATCAAAGAGAGACTGCTGGACTGTAATTGCTTGGAAAATATTAAGATTAATCCCTTGATTTGACAACTATCCTAACTTCGTACTACTTTATGCATTTATTAAGAAATGAAGGGCAATTTTCTTTTAAATTCGGAATGATATTTATAAAACAAACATATAAAACGTACGTATTCAATGATTTATAATCAGCCAGAATAATAGTATATGTCTGTCTGACGTGCATAAATAATGAGTTGCTGACAGACCCCTTGAAAAACACAAATGCACATGTGGTCGGGATACCACTGGTTGAAACCTCACCCTTACTTGGTCAACGAGCAATTGCTATAGATACTATGCAATAATTGACTGACAGGCGTAGCGCTAGGAGGAGAAGTTAATTTTTAATTCTCTTGTATATCGAACTAATTGGACGAGGCGCATATATGGTTGGTACTAAGTGTACATGAAATAGAACGCGATCGCAGTAAGTGAAAGCATTTTTTAAACTCAATTTTTATCTTCATGATGCATTCGATTATGTATGCTTGTATATGCACACTATACATCTATATAAATAATAATGATATAAAAGTAAGAAGATTTGTTCTCAACTAATCCAGCTTTGAGTGCATCATCAAATTAAGATCAACATAACGAATTACTCTATCCTTACCCGTACCAAGTTTATACATGTTCGTATTATTTCCAAACTTTGACTTAAAGTAATCCACACTTTTTGACTATCCTTGAAGGTTATCTGCATGAATTTGTATTGATAAATAAGAACTCATTATTGCCATTTTAAGTGGCTGCATTGCAATGAATTTAAATGTAATGTACGATAAGGGCCTATTAACTGCTTTAACACTGTTATTATATTCTTACTTCAGTCCACTCTGGATTAAAATCAATTACAATGAAGGAAATATGCTTTATTACATAGCATCAAATATTGATAGGCTGCCTGAAATTATGTTTTTTCTCCCTACATTCATCCAGTATATTTGCTGAATGTGCAAAAGCCATCATCTGTATCACTTACACGCATTACGTTTCGATGACAAACCATTTTTAATGCTAGCAGTGCTGATTTACTAGTTGTGTAATAATTATCAGATTTAACATTAGGAACTAACGCACAAAAGATAAAATGCAATAAAAACAGTGATTCATTAGCAGCTATGAAATTACTTTCAGGATGAAATCTCGAGTAATTTAAGTAACGGAGCTCTTAATTTGTGTCTGCAACAGGCTTCGTAACAGCTGACTGTTGAAACTTCTGCTTTTGCCCACAAGACAAGTAATGAGGCCTATGTTGGCTTCTTTAGACTTGTCACCCTACAGTAATTGTTAATTAACCACTGCTAACTACATATACGTGCAAATAAATATTAAAAGAGTTGACTATAACGTTTTCGCTAAATTAGAAAAAGGGCAGTAAAACAAAGACATTCCAAAGAGAAGTGAGAGAGAAAAGATATTTATTATTTTTTAGACAAATAAGAAAGACATTGCAATCAAATTAACAGGAATACTATTTAGGATACAAGACATCAAAATAATGTTATATAACATTTATGAATTGTTTATGTATATCTATACTTTCTGTTATTTTTTATTGATGACTGTAAAGTTCAGTGACTTAAATTATATCATCAACAATCCTTTGAGACGGAAAGAGAAGCAACTCTGCCATGTAAATATGTTAAAGGAGTATGTTCATAGAGATAGTTTTGTTAATCATTCAATTAATTTAGTTGTACCTGTCCCGCACAGTGAAGTTTCCAATGATGGCGTACAACCGGATTGTGGTGACCAGTCTTCGAAATTCGGGGATATTAAAAAATCTGGACAAGAAACTGTCTCATGTGCAGCCATAAGAAAACTAAATGAATTAGAGCAGATAATTTGTGAACATGAGCACTAGTTTCCAGATGTTCCAACTCGAACAAACAAAATCTACATGATGTTGAAAACTTTTAGATGTGATGTGATGTGATTATGATTTTAAACGTAGCTTTAACAATTTTTCAGTCATATCGCTACGATGTCTGCAGTGTGGCAGTTTATAGTGATGTCTAGCACTTGGGCATCATGCCGAAGACATGTAGCATGATGTCCCACCCAGTCACATTATCCTGACACCAGGCCGACCAGTCCTAACACTAACCTCTTAATGCTGAGCGCCAAGCGAGGCAGCTGTTAGTACCATTTTTGTAAGTCTTTGGTATGACTCGACCGGGGATCGAACCCACGACCTCCCGCATCCGAGGAGGACGCTCTAACCACTAGGCCACCGGAGCGGTCGAAAAAGTTTAGATTCCACACCTGTAAAATCCTGTCAAGCAGGTGTTTAAAAATGAAAATAGAATATTTGTTGGAGAATGACTTTATTGAACCAAACAAAATTAACTGGAGTTCACCGTGTATTCTAGTGCCGAGACCAGATAATACTTTCCATATTTATACTGACCACAGAGAGGTTAAAAATGTCACCCAAACATACCCATTTCCAATACCAAGAATTGATGATAGAATTGACAAACTTGGCAATGCAAAATATGTCACCAAGTTAGACCTGTTAAAAGGCTTCTGGCAGATTTCGCTTATGGAGAGAGCAAAATAAATTTCTTCCTTTGTAACACCAGATAGACCTAACAAATAAAAAGTGATGCCATTTGGTATCATAAATTCTCCCTCACCATTCCAGTGTTTAATAAACATGGTAACATCTTTTATATATGGCTGCGATGCGCACATCAACGCGGTCATTATATAACTGGAAAGATCACCTGGAAACTAACCGTAAATTCTTCGTTCTATTGAGTGATGCAGATCTGACAATTAATTAAAGTAAATGTGAATTTTGCCGAGCTTGTGTTACATTGTTAGAACATGATCAAATTAAGCCTGTAAAAGAGACGTTAAAACTATCTCTGAGTGCCCTGTGTCTGTCTGTAAAAAGCCGCTGATGCAAAGTTTGTGCATTGTTAAAGATTATAGGAAAGTTTTCTCGGTGTATTGCATAATCGCTGAGCCCCTGACCAATTTGTTCAGTAAGAAAACAAAGTTTTATTGGTCTGAAGCGTTAGATAAATTAAAAGTCACATTTAAAAGTGCACCAGTTCTTGCAGCTCCAGATCTCAACCAATCATTTAAGATGCATCTTGATGCAAGTGATGTATGGGTTAGTGGCGTGCTAGTTGAGGAAAACTAAAATGGTATGGATCATCCAGTATTTCAGTTTTATACAATATTAAACAAGCGCCGGAGAAATTATTCTACTATAGAAAAGGAGTGTTGGCTTTAATATTGGATTTACAACACTTACAAGTGTATATTAGTTATGTTCCTTCTCCGAATATTGTATTCAGTGATTATAACTCCCTTACTTTCATCAACAGGCTGAAAAAAACAAAATTTAGAGATTGTTGCTATGAAGTTTCCTGTTTCAAGGATATAACATCGACACATGGCACATCAAGGGAAAAACAACCCGATCACATGTGCACTTTCACGTGTATAGAAGTCTGTATTTTATATATTTTTGTGTTATTTGTACGACATCTTTCTGTGTAATTTTGTTATTACATGTGTATATGAGTGATAACGAAGAAACAAAGACTTATTGCATAATTCTTTCTTTCCTTATGAAGGGAGGTGTTAGTTATATCTATAATGTTTTAAATTTTTATTCAGGAATATAAATTGAAGTGATTATCTATAGCTAAGTTTTGTATACGTGCTTTGAATTTTTTTTAAAGATATTAAGATCCTAAGACTTCGTAGGATCTATAAATAGATGTTTATTATGTGTTTAGGGTTACAAATAATGATATCAGTTCTAAACATATTGACAAGTTTGGTCTTGTTTCCCATTGAACAGGTCGGTCAGGTGGGTTCATAGATGAATTAAGTTATTTCTATTTGGATGGATTATGTCATGTAGGTTCTTTTACGATGTGGGATATTTGTTAGGAGTCACGTAGGTAGTAGTAGCAAAGTGCGTTTTCAACCTCTTTGTCGGTATATTAGTATGTGTAGCTGGACAATTTTAGTCAGACTTATTTAGTACGTTCTTTGTGTAACATCAATCTTCGGAGGACGTATATAATGTTGTGTTTATATATTTTTTGAGAGGAAACATTTGTTAGGATCATTCTTTGGAATTATAAGACACTCATTGGATTAGAACATTATTCTGGGACTATGGTGAATTATTCAATGGAGTTTTGGACAATGCATTGTGATACGTGCATTCGACAATCAGAATGAATCCGGAACAGTTGATTCTTTTGGACTTTAATAGAACTTTTTCACTTGGTAGGGGCAAGTAATGGTGCCAGCTTTTGACCAGTTCACTCAAGAAACATGCACGTAAAGTCCCCAATAGACAATGGAACCAGGCGCTGGGTAATTGACTGTGGGAGTGATGAAAGAGCATAGGACGTCTGCCGAGGCCATCCAAGACTTAAAAGAAACCTGATATGCACAACCCAAACAAAGCAAATATATTTTAACATGGAACATTGAAGGTCTATCGAAATATAAACTGTTATGCAGGTTTCTTCAATATCGTTATAAATTTGGCATTATGAGTCTATCAGAGACATGGAGGAGTAGTAAGGACCAATTGCAAACATTTTGTAATGGATATAAACATTTTGATACGATAAGAACAAACAGTTCTATCGTGTTAAAGATATATTACTGAAATCTGGTGGTGTGAGACATATATTTTCTGAATTTGATAATTATGTAATGATATATTTTTAATGCAATGTTTTCATACTGTTAAACATACTGTTAATATGTTGAATATACATTTCTCCAGAAGGGTCTCCTTTATATAATCAAAGTGAAGAGAAAGATGCTGTTAAGTTTTTGGAATCATAATTAGTAAGGTCACTTTGCCGGATGCGGCACTGTTTTTCTCTGGCAGGCGATTGTAATGCAAGCAGTAAGGCTTTCTAAGACTGTATCCTGAGGATAGCTTAGAATTTGTTTACTGTATGAAAGCGATTCGTTTTCAATACCAAGACAAAGTAACGATTGCGACAGGTATTGCAAATATGTTGTACATTTGAAATACACGGCTGCATGATGACTTTGATAGCAATTGTACATAAACAGCTAACGAAGGTGCAAGGATTGCAGACCACATGGTTGCCTCCTCAGGATTTTACCAGCTTATGACACACTTTGATGGTGAAGAAAGAAACAAAAGCATACATTTCCCATTAACATACACTGTTAATAATCCTTTAATATTTCAGAGGACAAAACAAACAATGAATATATATCGGGCTATTTTTCTATCAAATAATATATATTTTAAAAGTTGAGTTTATGAAACTGTTTTTGTCAAATTTTAGTGACAGGTTCCTACTGATATATTCAGGTACATTAACATTAAATGACCACAATATTGATGAATTTGTAAAAGCGTAATTGAATATGGTTTATTCGTCTACGGAGATTTTAAAGTGCGATATTATCTCTTCTATAAGTCGATATTATCTCATTGGTGGGATACTGAGTGGGAAAATAGCAAAGATGACAAAAATAAATTATTACGTAATTTCAGAGTAATTGACTTTCCAGTGAAACTTGAGTTGTAAAAGCGTGCAAAAAATAAATTCAACCATGGCTGTAAAGTAAAAATGGAAAAGGAGCAAGGCAAACATATATTGCTTTATGAGAAATAATGCACAACAATTTTGAAAAGCTTAAAATCTGTGCTAAGAGGGCCTATTTTAGCGATGGGAGTAGTATATTTATTTTAACAACCTACTATATTCAGACAATGTTGATGATAGTAATGAGGAGGAACCTCTTTTGGATGTACATCATGTAGATTGTGATATTCTAAATGAACCTATATCTGAAGAGGAAGTTGAACACATTATACTTTGACTAAATTCTGGAACGGTTTGAGGCCCAGATGGAAAAAGATTTGACCTTTGCAAGTGTACTATTCAGCGTGTCATACCATTGTTGGTAGCAATTTTTTAACAAAGGTGTCAATACTGGCTGTTTCCTATAATTCCCGGGGAGAAGATATTATATGGCCACTACATACAAAAGGGTCCTTAAAAGATATTAATAGTTTTAGGGGTATATCTATGATTAATTCCATGTGCAAGATCTTTACCTCTATTTTAAACAGGCGTTTTACGAATGGACTGAAAGTCTTTGAGTTATTGCCTGTTGTCGCAGGAGATATTCCGCTACTAGTGTCATACATAAATATACATGAAAAATGTAGGTTTTACAGTTTGTATATAGATTTTTCTAAAACGTTTGACAAGAAAGAACACGCTAAATTGTGGAAGTGTCTTGCCTCAGAATGAATTGATGGGGACGTTTTAACCATTTTAAATTCAATCTAATCTTATATAGTATAACTGAAGCTGAATCGAATAATTTGACTATACGCTGGGGTCCAGACAATGTTGTGGTTTGAGTTCACTCTTATTTGCTTTGTTCATTTACTCTTTGATTTGGTTACTGAGAGGCAGACAAATGGTGATAGAGGTAGTTTAATTTCATTTAAAATGTTCCTGATCTTTTAGCACTCTTAGTTGCTAATGGTGTGGCTTATTGCGCCCTTTCAGCGATTGCGTTGCTACACATAATAGAACACTTTTGTCGTAGCATAGTTGGATATGAAAAAAAATACTTGTCTTTCGTAGTGGAGGATCGTTAAGAAATTATGAAAAGTTTTTGTTAGATTGGGCACAAAGTGATGCAGTTTCATGTCACAAAATATATAGGTTTTGCATTTATACCTAAACTATCCAGGACGAAGTCAAAAGATACAGTAGTAACTCAGAGTATCAAATCTGTTATGACTATTGTAAGCAGATGAAGCACCGTTAGGATTGGATTATGTGAAGAGAGAAAGAAATTTATTGAACGAGCATTCTATTTATAATGTAATTGAATGATGAAAGAATCTGGCACCATACTCGTCTGCACAAAATTCCAATTATCGAATTTAAAAGAATGATGCGCACCTAGTCCTACAGTTGATAGAACGAAATTACATCGTTCGTAAATGGGACTAATCTGGACAAGTAATCATAACATGTATGGAACGTACAAATAAATATGACTGATATATAGATCTATCATCATGAATGATTTAATGAACATAATTTTTATAGACAAATATATACAATTCTATCACCGAAGTTGATCAAAGTATATGGTTTATACACAAAAATGAATAATGTGTGATTCTATATCAAAGGTGATAACTGCATAGACTTTGTACAAAAATTTGAATAATGTACGTTTCATCAACAAGTAAAATGTATGTATTATTGGTCTTAACTGATACGGCGATATTGAATTATTGATTTCACCAATATAGTGATATCGAATAATATAGATTCAAAGTCAACTATGTGAATCTTGTAACGTCCAGTTGAGAAATAACTAAAAAGGTCTGCAACACAGTAACTTTACTGGCAGGCATAGTGGTCATGCATATAACGAATGTAATTTGAACCTAGCTGGGGACGAACAGCTGTTAAAAGAACAATAAGGTTTGTTGACAGTTTTCAATTCAACGGACAGTCAATTAAAAAATTAAAGCAAACTTTAATCAGGCAAATATTTACTGAGATACTTAAATAGTTTAATAATATGACATCTATATATTTGAGAAAGGACATTTATCTATAAAACAATACAAGAATACAGTTCAAAGGTTCAACAGTAAGTTCCACCAAGCAAGGAAAACATTTACTCATCACTTAAGGATTCTTACATATTAAGCAATGGATACAAACACATACTTGGTGTCTTGGTGCATTGTGATCTTAAAGTTGTCTTCTTGATTGTGATGTAAATAAATATACATTGATACCATTTGATATTTGCTAATCATGTTTTACTGTTTTTAAAACAATTACAAACTTGATACAGCTGATTATAACGTTATTCCTGGATTAGGACATGTTGCAAGTGTAATGATATCAAGAGTTGAACGAAAAGTGTTGATAAAGTCCGCTGTATTCCAGGTAATTGATAGCGGAAGAATAGGAGGAATTTGTCATGGGTAAAATCCTGCATATAACTGACAATAAATGTGAGACAAAAGCACACGGTTTCAAGAATTTGTTGTTTATCCCAATGAAAGAAAAACGCTTTATTTGGAAAGCAAACAAAGAAGATATAACATAAAAACAGCAAAAGACAATAGCAGATGAAAACACGTTTTCCAAAGCCATAATCATTTATCATTGAAATGATAACAATTAGTCACAGTGTTATTTGGTGTTAGTTTGAAAAGCAAAGTAATTTAATTTAAATTAGCCGTTTCACTGTTGAATAGCAAATGGTTCAAGCTCAAATTCAACGACAAAATAAAAACATTTGATTTACAACAGTCGATTTAGTTCTAGCTAGTACGTTGTGCAGCTTAAACCCAAGATTTTAAAAAAAAAAAAAAAAAAAAATAAAGAAGAAGAAAATAACGTCAGTAAAGTAATCACAACTACGTGATCAAAAGAACCTAAACTTAGAAATGTACTAAAAATGTGTATTCAAATAGAAGTGAAATAGTGAAATCTAGGGCATGAAAAAGAATAAGATATCAGTGGCTATGTGTCAAGACTGTGTTGTTTTCTTTCGTTTTTATTCTTTTTTTCAGAGGTGTGCTGTTTCAAGGTAATTAAAACTACACCCGTCATTTTGTCTGGAATAAATGCTTTTTCTTTCCTAACAAAATACGGACCCATTGTTTCTTGCCCTTACTGTAAAACGCTAATAGAAAAAGTGTATTTTCCCCTAAATCTTGTACTACGGTACTGTAATTTTGTACAATCACCAATAACGATATTTCGAAATGTCAACTAATTCAGTTTTGTCAAGTTAGGTATTTTTCTTTCTTTTTAAAATGCCAAAAGTAACATATTGATCAATCAGAAGATTTACACATCGCTAAACATCAAACATGAACCCTAATCACTTATTTTATTCATCTTCAGGATCCATCAAAATTGAGTTTCATTATCAACAAACCACTTTTCTTTTGGAATGTTGTGATGCTCGGAAAAGTCGGACATATCATAGCTATGTAATCGCTGTTCATTCACATATTTACTGAAATCATTGTCTTTCAAGAATTAGCCAGTCAACACACTATCTCGTAACCAGGATCATTTATTCATCCCCCTGCTGGTCCGGGGTTGTAGAATTGGCCCGCCGTGCCTCGCTACGTGTCGTAAGAGGCGACTAAGTAGAGGCAACCTGTTTGCCGTGGGTTGCGACCCGTATCGGGGGAGGAAAGGATCCTGGTAGTTGAGCAGAGGCTTTCCAATGCAACACACTACTTTGGCCTCTACTTCTTCTAGACGGGTGGTCGGGATGGACCCAGTCTCGACAAATGGGCTGGTCACGCCGAGCCCTAGGAGTCTTTATTTACTCGCTTACTTTCTTTATCTATCTCCTTGTATCTCTCTTGATACCACCGTTGCCCATACATTCTATCCCTTTAACTTTCCCTTTCCTAAGCCTTAGAAGACTTCCTAGAAGGCTGTGGCTTAACGGGTCAATCGGGAGGTAATTTTACCATCTGAGTACAACACCTGTGTATCCCTGGCACCTGAAAAGTGTCCCCTTGTTGGGCTCCATGGTGGGTGGGGAGCACAGGTGCTGAAGTCCCTAAAAAAAATAAAATAAAACAAAAAATGGAAAATTAAAAAAAAATCAACTCAAGCGTACCAAAACTGTATCTGACTCAGATGACGAACCATGTGGTGTGCAATCATTTCCACGCTTCATAGTTATACAATCTACAGAGGACTCAAAACCGCTTGCATCACTGTCTCCGTTTGTTATTGAAAAAACAATTACGGGTATAATTGGTACACCAAAAAGTGTAAAGAAGTTGATATCGGGCTGCCTACTTGTTCAATGTGAGCGACGGGATCAGACAGAGAATATCCGGAAAATGAAGACATTTTTCGATATTCCGGTGACCACATTCGCTCACATAACACTCAACTCGTCCAAAGGCGTGATTCGATGTCGGGACCTGGCCGGAGTAAGCGACAAAGATATCATCGAAGGGATGAAAAACGAAGGTGTCACTGCAGTTGGCAGAATAAGAATTAAACGTAATAGCAATCTGCAGGACACCAACACATTCGTACTCACCTTCAAGAGTGGTCAAGGTTGGCTTTTTGCAAGTGAAGGTTGAGATTTACATACCTAACCCCCTTCGATGCTATAAATGACAGAAATATGGCCATCACGAAGATCGTTGCTCAAAAAGCCAAATATGTGGCCGATGCGGAGACCATTCTCACCAGGAAACTGAGTGTAGAGCAGCTCCGCATTGTGTCAACTGTAGAAAAGAGCACCACGCCAATTCCAAGGACTGTGAAACAGGAGAAGGAAATACAGAGGGTTAAATACACATCCAACATTCCCTATCCAGAGGCCAGAAAGCTTGTACAGGCAAAAACATCACCTACTGGCCCATCATTCTCCTCCGTAGTTAGAAACAATCCCAAAGCAACGAAGGACGCTCAAACACAGACAGATGCAACCGAGTCAACACCTCGCTCTAACACCCCCCATTACCAAGCACAAAAAACCACGGCATCTACCCAAACAACTTTTAATAATACCCCAGCACCGAAGTCACCAAAGAATAAAAATTGATCTCACAGAAATAGGCAGCAAAAGGGGTCAGATGACCCCATCAAACTCTATAACAGGTTTGGGGACATTGAGAGCATGGATGCAGAAGATACTGCTCCGTGTTCTCAAAGTAGCTCCAAACCTAACAAAAAAATCATCCCCGTACTTTCTCCATAGAAATAATCATACAGACTGTCTCCGCGAAAAGTCTAACCTAGCTCCAAAATCTCCACTCTAATTTTATAATGAAGAATACCATCATACAATGGAACTGTCGAGGACTTAGAGCCAATTACAAAGTTATTCTTCTGCTTTTAAACGAATATGATCCTGCAATAATATGCCTTCAGGAAACCTTTTTAAAAGATACGGTCAACATCACACTTAAAAACTACTCCCTGTTTAACACCTACTTACAGAACGTTGACAGGGCCTCGGGAGGGGTTTCTATTGCTGTGAACAATAGAGCCCCACATAGCGTCATCCCTTTAAACACAAATTTGCAAGCCACTGCTGTGAGTGTCACTCTACATCGAGCGATTACATTTTGTTCTATTTACATACCACCAAACACCAACTTATTACCAAAAGATATAGACACGCTTGTTCAACAACTTCCCGCACCATTTGCTTTACTCGGTGATTTTAATGCCCATAATATTTTATGGGGATCAAATTACATAAGTGACAGGGGCAAAAAGGTTGAAGATTTTATTACTAGACACGACTTGTGTCTATTTAATACAGAAGTCTCCGACGTACTTGCACCCAGGAACTGGTACATACACATGTATCGACTTGACGATTTGTTCTCCTTCACTACTTTTGGATTATAATTGGAAGGTCGCTGATGACCTTCACAGCAGTGATCCCTTTCCAATCTCTCTTAAGAACACCAACGTTACAATTGATGAAACACTTCCACAGTGGAATTTAAAGAAAGCTGACTGGGCCAAGTTTGAAACACTTTTTACAGCTAGACTTAACAGGAATAACGTCCTAAACGATATTGATCCTATTCGACAATTTACATTCGTCTTAATTGAGATTGCAGAAGAATCCATTCCTAAGTCCTGGCCGAATTGTAAAAGAACCCAAAAACCATGGTTCACTAAAGAATGTAAAGAAGCCATTAGACAACGCCGAGAAGCACTGAAAAAATTTAATAATCGTCCAACGCCCGAAATTTAACTCAGTACCGTATTATTCGGGCCAAAACTCACCGCATAATTAAAGAAAGTAAACGAGCATCATGGAAAAATATATTTCAACTTTAACCTCTCGTTCCTCAAAAAAGAAAGTTTGGGACACGATCCGCAAAATAAATGGAAAGGGAAAATACAATTCATTCCGACATGTGAAGATAAATAACAACAATTTCAATACCAAACATGAAATAGCTAATGTACTTGTTGATTGTTTCTCTAAAAATTCCTCATCGTCTAATTATTCAGAAGCTTTCCGAAGATTAAATGCTCCAAACGAAAAAACACGGTTGAAATTCACATCGAATAACTCAGAGAGTTATAACCAACAGTTTTCATTGTCGGAGCTTATGGAATCTTTGAATAAGGCCCATGATACATCCGCTGGACCTGACGATATACATTACCAGTTTTTGAAACACCTTCCAGACCCATCCTTAACAGCTCTTCTGGAAATCTTCAATGATTTATGGATTACAGGTAATGTGCCAAAAATTTGGAAAGAAGCAACAGTAATACCAATTCCCAAACCAGGCAAAGATAGCGCAGATCCTACCAACTATAGACCTATATCATTAACTAGCTGCGTATGCAAAACAATGGAGCGAATGATCAATTCTCGGCTTGTATGGTATTTGGAAACCAACAATTTAATATCTCCTTTCCAAAGTGGCTTCGTTATGGTCGTAGTACCAATGATCATCTGGTTAGACTGGAAACATTTATTCGCGACACTTTCATCAAGAAGGAACACTTAGTAGCGGTTTTCTTTGATTTGGAAAAGACCTATGACACAACGTGGAAGTATGGAATAATTAAAGACCTGCACGATCTGGGTCTAAAAGGCCGACTGCCCTCTTTCATATCAAACTTCCTCTCAGACAGGGAATTCAAGATACGAGTGGGCTCCACCCTCTCTGATATGCACGATCAAGAGATGGGTGTGCCCCAGGGCAGTATTTATTCGGTGACGCTTTTCAACATAAAAATTAATAGCATCACCAAATGTCTGACTCCTGGTGTGGACTGCTCCCTATATGTTGATGACTCTTTACTACGTTACCGATCCAAGCACATGCATACAACTGAAAGACAACTACAGCAAAATATCAACAAGATTCAAAATTGGGCCAATACTAACGGTTTCAAATTCTCGAAATCAAAAACTGTATGTATGCATTTCTGTCAGATACGAAGATATCATGATGAACCTAAACTCACGCTGGACGGAACACCTATTCCAGTTGTTGAGGAAGCAAAATTTTAGGTATTATCTTCGACAGAAAACTGACTTTTATTCTACACCTGAAGAATTTGAAAACTAAATGCTTGAAGTCTCTAGATTTACTTAAAGTAGTAGCGCACACTGACTGGGGTGCTGATAGAAAAGTCATACTCAGTTTATACAGAACATTTATTCGCTCGAAACTAGACTATGGTTGCGTTGTCTATGGTTCAGCTAGGAAGTCCTATTTGAAGATGCTAGACCCAATTCATCATCAGGGAATAAGACTTGCCTTGGGAGCATTTAAGACATCCCAGTGTGAAAGCCTACTCGTCGAAGCGAACGAATCACCTTTATCACAACGTAGAGAAATGCTTTCCGCACAGTATGCTCTCAAATTAAGCTCAAACCCTCTGAACCCTGGTTTTTCGTCTGTTTTTGAACCCAAATATAAAACCTTATATGACAATAAACCAAACGTCATACCTACCTTTGGCATTAGAATATTACCATGCCTTGATATTACCAAAATTGATCTTTCAAAAATTCAGAAAACGTCCGTCTCCAAAACACCTCCCTGGCTACTTCAACAACCAAAAGTACTTTTCACATTACACGATGGCAAAAAATCGGAGACAAACCCTTCTATCTTCCACTCCTCTTAACATGAACTCCTCACCCAATTTGAAAATTATACAAGAATATATACTGATGGATCAAAAGATGAGGAAAAGGCTGCTGCAGCCTTCTTTAGTGGAAAACACAAAACAAAAGTTCGCTTGCCAAATGGTACATCAATTTTCTCAGCCGAAATCAGAGCAATAGACCTTGCCTTGCAATATATTGAAAGCAAGCGTATTTTAAATAGCATCATCTTCTCCGATTCACTATCAGTGCTTCAGTCACTACATAATAGAAAACTGGAGAATCCATTATTAGCCAATATTCTCCTCAAACATACTGAGGTGTGTACTTCCCACAATATAATATATTGTTGGTTACCCAGCTATATTGGAATGAAAGGTAATGACAAAGCAGACCGCGCTGCTAAAATGGCCCTATCACTAGAACCATCTAATTTTAAAACACCGTATACTGATTTTAAACGTAGTATCAAAGAATGTTTACGTCAGAAATGGCAGGCATCATGGAATGATGCCGTGAATAACAAACTTCATGCCATCAAGCCAACCCTAGGAGAATGGACTCCTTCCTACAGAGCCGTCCGTAGGGAGGAGGTAGTCGTTGCAAGAATTCGAATTGGTCATACTTATTTAACCCACTCCTACATACTAAAAGGAGAAGACCCACCAGAGTGCGTAGCTTGCAATGAACCATTCACCGTTATGCACTTTATGTTGGAGTGTTTCGACCTCCAGCCTACGCGTAATCATTATTAGAATGTGAATGACATTAGGGAGCTCTTTGATACAGTTAGCGTTTCTTATATTATAGACTTCCTGAAAGAAGTAAATATTTATCATAAGCTATAGCTTGTATGCTATCACCTTGAACAGTTTTATGTGTTATATATACCGTCGTTAGATTTTAATTACCTTTCATCTGTTTTCGTTGTCATACATCATTTGCACTCCCCGTTGATCGGGGAACTTTATTTATTTATCACCGTTACCATTTTATCTTTTTACCTTCAACTGTTTGGTTTCGTATCGCTATTCGATACGAAACCTTTTACCACTTTTAAATGATGAAAGATATAACCTTTTGTATGGCGCTAAATAGCCTCATAGTGCTGGTGCGCCTTAAAATTTCAACCAACCAACCATTTATTCATATCTGAATTATGTTTGAATTTAGACGACTGTTTTGAATATTAACCCGATATACTGAAAAGAAAAAATAATATGCATTTAGTGACCATACTTCTTATTTTATGCTGAGTTCTACATATAATCCTGTATGTGATCATTTCAAACCAGTTTGTTAAGAGGGATAGTGAATTCAATGGTTTCCAATATAAATTATTTTAATACACATGTTACTAATTTCAGTGAGCTTTTGCTGTTGATCAAACAAATAATGAGTGCTTTATGTAAAATATTCTCTCCATTGGAAACCACGAGAATAAACTATATCTGGTTTGTATTCAGTTGACGTTGCTCAGGAAGTATGTGATACATAATTTGTTCGACATTTACATTGGACTTCCTTTGGTATCTTGGCCTGCTTGTGTTACTATTTATCATGTTCCAAAATGTCTGAGATACGCACAAGTTAACACCCATAACAAGAGCAATAAATATGCTTGCACAATCTTACGGATTCATTAGACACTAGTTTATTGGTTTATTGGTAACATTACGTATTCAGTAGAAAGCTGACAAAGATAATTAAGCAGATGTGGATTTGCTTTTCAAACTAACTTTATTTGCAGGATAAGAAGATGTATCGAACAAACAGTATGAGTCACCAAACCGAGTTCATCAGATTGTCAAACAAATAATCATATTTATCTTCTACGTTTTTCTTCACCTCTACATATTTTCCTCGACATTCTTCCGTGGGTTGTCATCTTTTAGACTTCTTATATCAGTGTCAAATTAATTACCACATTGAACTTTACGACCATTCAATATATTTATCACTCTGTGTTTATGTCTATCTATCTAATCAACCTAATCATTCTATATCTACGCTGATGCTGTAACACTTGACTCTGAAACAGAGGGTGGTGCACTGTCGAGATAATAGGAAATGTGGTAGCGAATGGACAGGTAGGGGGGTAATAATAGGAAAGCAGCTGGAAGTAAGTGAATGGGCGTGAATCAAATGTCGGTCGTTGAATGCTCAGATCAATCAGGCTACCGTGATGGCGAAGAGATACACGTACCTCAACCGGCATAGCAATGGGAATCATTAGGTCTTACTTGTAGATGACGATTGCATTAGAAAGTAATGATGGAACTACAACTTTGGTTTGTAATTTCCTCCATGGACCCTACGATGCGCTGAAAGAAGACTTGAAAGAGGTTGTCACTGTGGATAGTTGGTTGAAAGACTTGGTGTGATCTGCCTTGGCTAAGCAAGATGCTATGGTCAGATATGTCTCCTCTAAGTTGTTGAATATCTTCAATTGCATGATCAGATGGACACTGGTTGGCTTGGACTCCCATGCTCTATTTGCTCTGAGAACTAGTTTGATTCCTTTCGAACAAATATATTTTCAAAGATCAACGTAGAAAGCAGAAAGTTTAAAAATACTGATGCAACTGCCTCATAAATGCTCCCAAATATCTACTTTTAGTCCATTTAAATTATATCATTTGCTGGTCATGGTCAGACCAACTAAAAGAGGAACGTATTATGACACAATCATTCACATTGACTAATACCTTCAGGTGTTGTAGTGCTGAACTATCTTTGCGGTTATTACTAACAATACATAAACAATGAATCATTAGTGATATAATCAAGTTTTGCCATTTTATATTAGAAAAGTAGATGCCGCAATTGTCCCTGTTTTGTAGGTCGAAACTATTTAGTTTGTCATATTAGCGTCAGTGTTTAAACCAATTAGGTGCGACAAAGAACCTTTGCAAACAAGCCAACCATTATGCCTACGTCATGCAAAGTTTTGTAAATCAAACGCTTTCTTTTGCGTCTGTTGCTTGTCTTGTTTGTGTTTTTTTGTAATTGACTTCAACAAAGACTCATTGAGTGTCGGAAGTGCATGCTTAGGCTAGTTACAAAATAGTTTCCACTCATCGTTGACAAAATCAGACAATAGCAAAGCTGAAGGTGTGGCTTTGTATGTTTGGTCAGCATAGGAAAACATAATTTTAGTCTTTACTCAAAAGAATGCATTTCAGAAACACAAAATCTTGTTCTTCTTAGATTAGTTGTTTCAGATGAGATATCATCATCAGCAGCATCAGTCCCGTAGTCTGGTAGACCGTTGGGGCACCACACATGACCGAACAATCAGCTTCCTCCATTCCTCTCGGATTTCCGTCTTTCTCATTGAGTCGCTCAATGTCAAGCCTGTCCACTCTCGAATGTTGTCTTCCCACCTCTTTCTCTGCCTGCCTCTCTTTTTTCTTCCTTGTACAGTGCCTTGCAGGATTGTCTTGGCAAGTCCTGATGATCGTGAGACATGCCCATACCACTGCAGTTTACGTTTTTTCACTGTGCTCAGGAGGTCTTGGTGAGGCCCAATGGCTTGTCTGATCCTTTGCCGTATTTCTTCATTGGTGACACGGTCTTTGTATGAGACGCCAAGGATCTTTCGGAAGCATATCATTTCTGTGGCTTGTATCTTTTTTTCTAAGTCAGTTGTCATGGTCCATGATTCACAGGCGTAGAGAAATATGGAGATAACCAGTGAGTGCATCAGTCTGACCTTTGAACTGAGTGCGATGTTCTTGTCGTTCCAGATGGGCTTCAGTTTTGTCAGCGCTGCTGTTGTCTGCGCAATCCTGGAGAGTACTTCAGGCTTTGATCCTTCATCTGTTACAATCCCCCCCCCCAAATACTTGAAGCTGTGGACTGTTTCTAGCTTCGTACCTTGGACGCTGATGTCAGTACTGATGCCCTTGGTGTTGTTGGTCATCAGTTGGGTCTTCTCTGCACTGATTTCCATGCCGTAGGCTGCGGAGATTTTGTCGAGGATTTCTACTAAGCTAGCTATTTCTTGTTCATTTCCTGCTAGTCCATCAATGTCGCCGGCGAAACGTAAGTTGGTGATTGTTCTGCCTCCGATGCTGACTGTCCCTTCATGCTTTTCAAGCGCGTCAGCCATGAATCGCTCCAGAAAGATATTGAATAGTGTGGGAGAGAGCAGACAGCCTTGTCTGACTCCGACTGACGTTCTGAACCACCAGTCCCCTATGCTGCCGTTGAAGTATACTGCACTGGTGGCCTTGTCATACAGGTGCTCTATTACTCTGATGAGGTTGGCATTGATGTTGTACAGTCTCATGGTCGCCCACAAGGCTGCATGCCATACCCTGTCAAATGCCTTCTTGAAATCCACGAAGACGTGGTACAGATCTTGCTGGTGTTGGAGGTACTTCTCACACAATATCCTGAGGTTGAAGATCTGCTCTGTTGTGCTGCGCCCTGCTCTGAAACCTGCCTGCTCCTCGGCAATGACCTTTTCAGCCTGTGGCTTTAGTCTGTTTAGCAAATGAGATATACGTAATAGATGAATACATATGGGATTCACTACTTGAGTAATACATGATACAAACGAGATTTTACACGTACGCAGTCCATTTATAAAGATGAAATTTAAGACAAACAGAATAACTAACTGCAGATGAGACTAAGGACGTACCTAATACATAAATACAGATGCGATTTAAGAAGTACATAATACGTACATACGTGTAATAATTAAGAGAGATGAATGAAGATGGTATTAGACGTACATAATGCTTAAATACATGTGAGATTAATGACCACAGATAATTAAGGTCTGCCGAATACACAAATACTGATGAGATTTAAGAAGTTCTTAATATGTAAATTATGATTCTGCAAATAAATAATATAATCCGTATCGTCCGTTTTCGAAACAAAGTTACTGAGAATATCTATCAGGACGCATTAAAAGGTTACACCGGAAAGAAAAATTAAATCGAAGAACGAGCAAAATGATACGAGTTTGTAAAAATTATATGCGAAATATTACAAGGATATGTTTAAACATATTTCTACTTAACTTTAATCTTCTTATACAGAAAAGCCAACTCTGAAGGAATTGGAAGTTAATGGTTATATCATTTAACTTTAACCATCATAGTTGCCATATAATGACTTGGAGCATCAAGCCGAATTTGTTGTCAGTTAATTGGTTGACAAGTTCATCATGATTTTGTTTGGTGTTTGAAGAGTCAGTGGTGATGATAATTTTAAAAAGTAGATAAATTACAGTACCCGCTGAAAACAAAACACATTGTATATATTTGACCCCTTCACTCGTATTGAGGTCTTAACGTCCATAGCAACAACAAAAAAAAAAAAAAAAAAAATAAAAAAAAAAGACAAAAAAAGAAATATGCACATTACAATGCATTCAAAATGTGTCTTAATGGGGTAACATATTCGGATATGATATTTCCTTTCGCTACTGGGTTTGGCTTAACATATCAGAGAACAAGCTCGAGGTTGTCGGGAAATGCAAACACGGGAACTAGGAAATATTTATTTTAAACACACACTAGTATTTCTATATAAATTGATTAGATAAATGATTACTTTAAAGCCGACACTCAATCAATGAATAACGAAGAAGATAATGTAATGATTTTTTATTTCAACACGATCCATAGGGTATGAGGACTGTGGCGTGACCGTGTCATCCGAAGTACACAGTTTATACGCGTGAGCAAAGAAAAATAACAACGTAAAACGTCTCATAATAATGAGGTATTATCACATTTAATATATAGATGTATGGAATTAACAATAAATGATGAATATTTATTACAAGAAACTGTTTCATTTTCATCAATTCCAATATTGAAAAGTTATATTGTAAATAATGAAAAAATACTACGTACTCAGCTCTACTGTAGTTATTACTTAGTACAAACTGTAACGAAAAGTAACATGTTGCATTAGATTGTTCATGGGTAATTAGAGATCTGTGTCACTATCGTATATAACTCTCCTTTTCTTTGGAGGATGTGAAACTGATTGTGACATACTTGTATTGTTCTTAATATTGATTGTAAAATTACCTCCGTGTATAAAAGACCCTCCAAATACGAACTCTAGCGGATAACCATGTGCTAAACTTTCAAGTTCACGGATTCTTTGAAAATTTATTTTTCTGTCTTGCAAATATGGCAAGTGCTACAGTAAAATTTGCTCATGGATTAATATGTTGAAGGATAAATGATTCCTTCTGGCTGGTAAGTGCATTAATTGTCATTAAAAATTGTAGGTATATTTTTGACTCAACTGGGGCACAATGGAGTTGCTTAACAAAATTAGAACAAAGCATGTTTGACATAACACATTTGTGGCTGTTACTACGTTTTCTGTACTTGTTAAGAGAGTTGGAAGGCTATGAAGTGTATAGGTCTATAGTCTATGTGCATGGATTAGTGCTTTCTGTCATAGTTCATTTCACACAGCATTGAGAATTTTATCCTATATGTAACATAGTCAATTTTCAGGTCAGCATCATTAAATGTAGCTAACAGTATATAATTTTTTTCACACGAAGTATTTAAAACTAGTTAGGTAGCTTTAGCTACATTTAATGACGCTGACCTGAAAATGCACTGAGCTAGGCCTGCATATAGGATAACATTTTTGATCATGCTGTGTGGAACGAACTAGCGTAATATCAAAAAGCTCGACATCGTGTGCGTGTGTGCCTTTTATTTCTCTCTAAATGGTTTTGCATGGTGTGTTCTCAAAGATGGATTGACCTTAAGTAACATTGTTTTTGTTATATATTTGTTGTTGTTGCTCTTGTTGTTTGGTATTAGAACAAATACGTCAGGCATAGCAGAAGACAACAAGGTTAACTTTTTAAAAGTAGTTCTGAGCGCGTGGACACCTTGACTGAGACGACTGGTCTGAGACGACTAGACTGAGATAAGAAAAGTAAGGTTAGCAAAACAGCTAGATTTCTCTGTCGCATGGGTATTCTCTGTCGCATGGGTAAGAAATATCTATCTATCTATCTATCTATCTATCTATCTATCTATCTATCTATCTATCTTATCTATCTATCTATCTATCTATCTATCTATCTAT
>JAECUM010013717.1:0-41170 GCA_016617855.1 Megalonaias nervosa
CAAGATACAGACTTACTGAATTTTCTGTTGTCATTGTCATAATTAATCTTTCTTGGCTGCTTGGCAAAGCACCATGTATCGATTCGTAAAGCAACTGAAATCCCTATCAAACCGGTAATGTTGTTTCTGTTACTTTTATTTATAAGTTTTAAAGTCCAGACCCAGAGAAATTTTAAAATGTAAAATTACCAAGAAATATAAGCATTACAAAAGTTAATGTACTGGTACAAGTCTCACACGCAAGCGTTTCTGTTCATTTCTTGCATGATTTGTGTTTTAATTGCAAGAAGGTTTTGAAAATTAAGGACTCTGATGTGATCCAAACTCTGAAATACTCTGCATTCTGATGTTATCCAAACTCTGACGTAATGTTGTAATGGTATGTTCAAAACTCGGCTTCTATGATCCCTCAAAATTTTGAACGGAGATTTAACGAACCTACTCGATTTATCTTCAAAAGACCCTTCAACATACAATGCAATTTTGCTTAAGTTAATTTTTCACATAAATTTATTACTTTCATTGAATGGCATTTTAAGAAAACAAAACATGTTTCTTCTTATATGTCTTGGTGAATGCAGCGTACCTTCTAAAAATGTGGGAGCCCCGGGTGGCCAAGCTAATGATACTGATCGCAAATTAAACATATTTCTGTTTGATTAACCAACATTTCACGTTGACCAATAATTTTTCCAAAAAGTGAGATTCCTTCCTTCATAACGATTCAATATCTGTGTTGCGTTTGATTCCTTGAAATATATAAATCTGTTCGAGAGTATATATATATACACACGGGGGGGTACCATTAAGCATATGACGTCATATATAGAGAACACCATGCTAAAGCTGGGTCATATGTTCCATTGCCACATTGACAGTCTAGAATCGCATACAGTATCTCATGTTTTGGCAATATTTAACGATTTCCTCCGTAGGAACTATATTTTATTTATCTATTCACTTAGGTCTGACTCAATTATAATGTTGCTGCTGCCTTTTCAAAACAATTTTTTTACAAGTTCCTGAAACAATTATAAACCCTGTGTCCCTTTTTTCCCCAGATAAGACTCAAAATCGTTTCATTCTTGACAGATACTCGCAGGGCCGTAGAGAGCGATCACGGGCTCTGGGTTAGAAACACCCGGGCCTCTCCTAGTTCTTGTTCAAACAAAATTTTTCTTTTATAAAATTAAAAAGTGTTGTTCGGCCCGGGCCCCCTTACGGGCCCTGGTCCCGGGATACATCCCGGTTGCCCCCCCCCCCCTTGTCGACCAAGGATACTCGTTACCTATTTTTACAAGGACAGATACTCGTTACCTATTTTTACAAGAACAGATACTCGTTACCTGTTTGTACAAGGACATATACTCGTTACCTATTTTTGCATGGATAGATACTCGTTACCTATTTTTACAAGAACAGATACTCGTTACCTGTTTGTACAAGGACATATACTCGTTACCTATTTTTGCATGGATAGATACTCGTTACCTATTTTTACAAGGACAGATACTCGTTACCTATTTTTACAAGGACAGATACTCGTTATCTATTTTTACAAGGACAGATACTCGTTACCTATTTTTACAAGGACAGATACTCGTTATCTATTTTTACAAGGACAGATACTCGTTATCTATTTTTACAAGGACAGATACTCGTTATCTATTTTTACAAGCACAGATACTTGTTACCTAGTTTTACAAGCACAGATACTCGTTACCTACTACTAATGTTGAAAACAACAATGCTGTTAAAAATGTCGCATTCCTTAAATATAAAAAGAAGCAAGACCCTACTGCGAATTTACAACTTGTTTCCTTGCTTTGACAAAATTTAGCAATGCCAATATCGCTTTCCTCTTTCAATAAGTAGAAGAGAAGAGAATTGAAACATTTTTTGTTTTGCATTAATCATGGTTAGAAAACATCTTAAATTTTACATATAATTTATTTTTGTTCCTTGTGGCAAGATACACTATTTCTTTTCTAAATTTTATGTAAGATGTATATTGCAATCGAAACTTTGCCATCTTTGAGTTCAACTGATATTGAGCTTTGTGAAAAAATAATAATTCGGCCGTTGCTTTGTTTGATGGAGTGTGGCAATAGAGAATTCTGAACGCATCGTTTTGCATAGATACTTTCCTTATGTTTCATAAAGTACATAAAATAACTTTAGTGTAACTTAGCTACTAATATTAATTGTCAATAATTCATTTCACAAAACGCACAGTCATATTGATCAACTTACACCTTGATGCTTTAGATATTCCTTTAAACTATGTGTAAAAAAAAAAACGTTATGACAGAAAACTCTTTTCTACGATTGCTGTTCGTTCATAAATAAGTAAATAAATAAATAAATAAACTAAAATAAATACGTTGTAATATAAAAAACCTCTTCGCTGTCTCCACCAAGACTCTACTCTGTTATACAACATGTTCTTAAATGAATGGTTCCAAGTGACCTTTGAGACAAATTCATCTCTTTTATGTTTTTAAAATCTCACCTAAATTATTGTCATCAAAAAAATAACATTATGCCCTTTCTGAAATGACTAGCGAAATAATAGAAAATTGGTAATTAGAATTTAATTAATTGATATTTAGATTTTGTTCTTTACATTCTAAAAACGAGCATTCAAATGGAGTGTGCGTGTGTGTGTGTGATTGATTTAGATTTTTAACGTAGTTTTAACAATTTTTCAGTCTTATCGCTACGATGTCTGCAGTCTGGCAGTTTTTTGTGATGTCTAGCACTGGGACATCACGCCTCAGACATATAGCATGATGTCTCACCCAGTTACATTTTCCTGACTTCAGGCAGCTATTAGTAACATTTTTTTATAAGTCTTTGGCATGACTCGGCCGGGGTTCGAACCCGCACCCTCCCGCATCCGAGGCGGACGCTCCAACCACTAGGCCACCGGAGCGGTCAAAAATGGAAAGAGAAGAATATTGTACAGATACTAAAGGTTATTGACGTCTGCAGTACAATATAATATGTGTAAATAAAATGTAAGGATCAAAAAATTTTAACAGTGACCAAAATTATTTGCACTCTGTAATATTTGATGCCAATATGTTGACATTTTTATAGCATAGGTGCAACTCCGAGACAGAAAGACATACATATAGGCTTATGGACATGCAAGAAGACACGTCATAAGATAAAATTTGGGACGGGGTGGGTGGGTGGCTAAGAATCGTTAGAAATTAAGGATGCGGATTTCTTGATTATGACGTCATGTCTTTCTAACATTTGTACCGTTCTTTTTTATAAAATATCTCAACAACTAGAGTTCCCACTCCCATGAAGAAAGATTATTTTGAACCCTAGTTAATGTCATACCAGAATAAATAAATGAGAACAATGACCTGGAAATATAAATCTAAACTTCATATATAATGTTATCATAATTTTCATTTTTTAAAAATCTTATTCATATTGTCTTCAATAAGAAACTAATTCCTCTGAAGATGCTTACATGTCTTTTGACATATTTTCGGTACATGGAAAACAAAATCAGTTGTCCAGGCAGTATGAACATAGCTTCTAAGATGAAATTTGTGAATCCCAATAAATTCGCAGGATAATATTAAACAATTCTCTTCGACACGATTCTGTAAATGGGCACCACATGCAAAGAAACAATTTTATGTAGGCTTTGAGACAAAAATAGATTTTACCAGAATGCGGTCATATTTCTATGCAGCTACTCCGTGAATAAATTATGGATACAGCGACTGCTCATGAAGGGACGAGTATTGAACACAGGCCCGAATAATTACTGCCATTATATGCATAAACAATTAAAAACATATTCTTAGTTATGTCGTTACCCATCTTTTACCAGTCACTACACCAACTGAACTTTACAGCAGATCAGCCTGTGTATTGGCACAAATTGACATCTAACTACTCTGTCATTATCTATGCAAAGCAGATAAGACGTTTCTTGTATTATCTACCCTATCTATATGGTAATCGAACGTCTGAGAGCTGAGACACGAGTTCATGCTGACCCATAGTATGCTAGTCGTAGGTATTATGTACTTACATTAGCAATGAAAATATTAAAATGAATTAAAATATGTTCATTGATTGAATGAATGAATGATTGTATTTTTACGGCGCACCAGCACTGTCAGGCTATTTAGCGCCATACAAAAGTTTATATCTTTGATCGCTTAAAAGTGGTAAAAGGTTTCGTATCGACCAGCGATACGAAACCAAACAGTTGAAAGTAAAACGAAAAGATGGTAACGGCAATAAATAAATAAAGCATCCCGATCAACGGTGAATGTAAATGGTGTATGTTAATGGAGGCAGATGAAAGGTAATTAAAATTAAGGGACGGTATATACATCACGCAAAACTGCTCAAGGTGATAGCATAAAAGCTATAGCTTGTAATTGTTTACTTCCTTCAGGAATTCTATAATACAAGCCATGCTGACTGTATCAAACAGCTCCCTAATATCATGCACATTGTAATACTGATCGCGCGTAGGTTGGAGGTCGAAACACTCCAACATAAAGTGCTTAACGGTGAATGGTTCACTGCAAGAAATGCACTCTGGTGGGTCTTCTCCTTTTAATATGTGCGAGTAGGTTATATACGTATGACCAATTCGAATTCTTGCAATGACTACCTCCTCCCTACGGATGTTTCTGTAAGAAGGATTCCATTCTCCTAGGGTTGGCTTGTTTACATGAAGTTTGTTATTCACTGCATCATTCCATGATGCCTGCCATTTCTGACGTAAAGATTCTTTGATACTAGGTTTAAAATCAGTACACGGCATTTTAAAATCAGATGGTTCAAGGGATAGGGCCATTTTAGCAGCGCAGTCTGCTTTTTTATTACCTTTAATGCCAATATGGCTGGGTAACCAACAGTATACTATATTGTGGGAGGTACTCAGCTTAGTATTTTTGAGGAGAATGTTGGCTAATAATGGGTTCTCCAGTTTTCTATTATGTAGTGACTAAAGTACCGATAGTGAGTCGGAGATGATGCTGTTTAAAATACGTTTGTTTTCAATATAAGACAGAGCAGGGTCTATTGCTCTGATTTCGACTGAAAAAATTGATGTACCATTTGGCAAGCGAATTTTTGTTGTGTGTTTTCCACTAACGAAGGCTGCAGCAGCCTTTTCCTCATCTTTTGATCCATCAGTATAAATTCTTGTGTAGTTTTCAAATTGGGCGAGGAGTTCGTGATAAGATTTGTGGAAGATGGAAGGGTTTGTCTATAAGAGTTGTGGAAGATGGAAGGGTTTGTCTCCGATTTTTTTCCATCGTGTAACGTAAAACGTACTTTTGGTTGTTTGAGTAGCCAGGGAGGTGTTTCGGAGGTGAATTTTTGAAAGATCAATTTTGGTACTTTCGAGGCAGGGTGATATTCTAATGCCAAAGGAAGGTATGGCGTTTGGTTTATTTTCGTATAAGGTTTTGTATTTGGGTTGAAAAACAGCCGAAAAAGCAGGGTTCAGAGGGTTTGATCTAAATTTGAGAGCATACTGTGCAGAAAGCATTTCTCTACGTTGTGATAAAGGTGATTCGTTCGCTTCAACGAGTAGGCTTTCACACGGGGATGTCTTAAATGCTCCCAGAGCGAGTCTTATTCGATGAATTGGGTCAAGCATCTTCAAATAGGACTTCCTAGCTGAACCATAAACAACGCAACCATAGTCTAATTTGGAGTGAATAAACGTTCTATATAAACTGAGGATGACTTTTCTATCAGCACCCCAGTCAGTGTGCTCTACTACTTTAAGTAAATCTAGAGATTTCAAGCATTTAGCTTTCAAATTCTTCAGGTGTGGAATAAAAGTCAGTTTTCTGTCGAAGATAATACCTAAAACTTTGTTTCCTCAACAACTGGAATAGGTGTTCCGTCCAGCGTGAGTTTAGGTTCATCATGATGTCTTCGTAACTGACAGAAATGCATACATACTGTTTTTGATTTCGAGAATTTGAAACCGTTAGTATTGGCCCAATTTTGAATCTTGTTGATATTTTGCTAAAGTTGTCCTTCAATTGTATGCATGTGCTTTGATTGATAACATATTAGACGCTTGGTGATGCTATTAATTTTAATTTGATTGATAACATATTAGACGCTTGGTGATGCTATTAATTTTAATTTGATTGATAACATATTAGACGCTTGGTGATGCTATTAATTTTTATGTTGAAAAGCGTCACAGATAAAACACTGCCCTGGGGCACACCCATCTCTTGGTCGTGCATATCAGAGAGGGCGGAGCCCACTCGTACCTTGAATTCACTGTCTGAGAGTAAGTTTGATATGAAAGAGGGCAAACGGCCTTTTAGACCCAGATCGTGCAGGTCATTTTGTATTCCGTACTTCCATGTCGTGTCATAGGCCTTTTCTAAGTCAAAGAAAACCGCTACGAAGTGTTCCTTCTTGATGAAAGCGTCGCGAATAAATGTTTCCAGTCTAACCAGATGAACAGTGGTACTACGACCATAACGAAAGCCACTTTGGAAAAGAGATATCAAATTGTTGGTTTCCAAATACCATTCAAACCGAGAATTGATCATTCGTCCCATTGTTTTGCATACGCAGCTAGTCATTGATATAGGTCTATAGTCAGTGATATAGGTCTATAGTTGGTAGGATCTGCGCTATCTTTGCCTGGTTTGGGAATTGGTATTACTGTTGCTTCTTTCCAAGTTTTGGTACATTACCAGTAATCCATAAATCATTGAAGATTTCCAGTAGAACTGCTAATGATGGTTCTGGAAAGTGTTTAGAAACTGGTAATGTATATCGTCAGGCCCAGCGGATGTATCATGGGCCTTAGTCAAAGATTCCATAAGCTCCGACAATGAAAACGGTTGGTTATAACTCTCTGAGTTATTCGCTGTGAATTTCAGCCGTGTCTTTTCTTTTTGAGCTTTTAATCTTCGGAAAGCTTCTGAATAATTAGACGATGAGGAATTTTTAGAGAAACAATCAGCAAGTATATTAGCAATTTCATGTTTGGTATTGAAATTGTTGTCATTTAGTTTCAGATGTCGGAAAGAATTGTGTTTTCCCTTTCCATTTATTTTGCGGATCGTGTCCCAAACTTTCTTTATAGAGGAACGAGAATTTAAAATTGAAACATATTTTTCCATGATGCTCTTTTACTTTCTTTAATCGTGCGGCGAGCTTTGACCCGAACAATACGGTACTTAGTTAAATGTTCGGGCTTTGGACGATTATTGAATTTTTTCAGTGCTTCTCGGCATTGTCTAATAGCTTCTTTACATTTTTTGGTGAACCACGGTTTTGGGTTCTTTTACAGTTCGGTGAGGACTTAGGGATGGATTCATCTGCAATCTCAATTAAGACGGAAGTAAACTGTCGAATAGGGTCATTGTCATTTAGGACGGTATTCCTGTTAAGCCTAGCTGTACAAAGTGTTTCAAACTTGGCCCAGTCGGCTTTCTTTAAAATCTACTGTGGAATTGCGTCATCAATTGTAACGTTGGTGTTCTTAAGAGAGATTGGTAAGTGATCACTGCTGTGAAGGCAATTATAATCCAAAAGCAGCGAAGGAGAACAAATTGTCAAGTCGATACACGTGTATGTACCCGTTCCCGGGTGTAAGTACGTCGGAGATTTGGTTTTATATAGACACAAGTCGTGTCTAGTAATGAAATCCTCAACCTTTTTGCCCCTGTCACTTATGTAGTTTGATCCCCATAAAGTATTATGGGCATTAAAATCACCAAGTAAAACAAATGGCGCAGGAAGTTGTTGAACAAGCGTGTCTAATTCATTTGGTAATAGGTTGGTGTTTGGTGGTATGTAAATAGAACAAAAGGTAATCACTCGATGTAGAGTGACACTCACAGCAATGGCTTGCAAATTTGTGTTTAAAGGGATGACCCTAAGAGGGGCTCTATTGTTCACATCAATAGAAACTCCTCCTGAGGCCCTGTCAAAATTATGAAAGTAGGTGTTAAACAGGGAGTAGTTTTTAAGTGTGATGTTATCCGTATCTTTTAGGAAAGTTCCCTGAAGGCATAGTATTGCAGGATCATATTCGTTTGAAAGCAGAAGAATATCATTGTAATTGGCTTTAAGTCCTCGACAGTTCCATTGTATGATGGTGTTCTTCATTGTAAGTTTAAAGTGGAGATTGTGAAGTTAGGTTAGACTTTTCGCGGAGACAATCTGTGTGGTTATTTTTCTGGAGGAAGTACGGGGATGATATTTTGTTGGTAGGTCTGGAGCTACTTTGAGAACATGGAGCAGTTTCTTCTGCATCCATGCTCTCAATGTCTTCAAACCTATTATAGAGTTTGATGGGGTCATCTGACCCCTTTTGCTGTCTATTTCCTTGCGACCTGTTTTTATTCTTTGGTGATTTCGGTAGTGGGGTATTATTAAAAGTTGTTTGGGTAGATGCCGTGTTTTTTCGTGCATGGTAATGGGGGGTGTTAGATCTTGATGTTGACTCGGGTGGATCTGTCTGTGTTTGAGCGTCCTTCGTTGTTTTGGGATTGTTTATCACTACAGTGGAGAAGGATGGGCCAGAAAGGGATGTTTTTGCCTGTTGGATAGGGAATGTTTGATGTTTATTTTACCCTCTGTATTTCCTTCTCCTGTTTCCAGGTATCACAATCCTTGGAACTGTCGTGGAGCTCCTTTCCACAATTGACACAATGCAAAGTTGCTCTACACTCAGATTCCTGATGAGAATGGTTTCCGCATCGGCCACATATTTGGCATTTTGAGCATCGGTCTTCGTGATGCCCATATTTCGGACATTTATAGCATCGAAGGGGGTTAGGTATGCAAATCTCAACCTTCACTTGCAAAAAGCCAACTTTGACCACTCTGGGAACTGTTGGTTTGTTGAAGGTGAGTACAAATGTATTGGTGTCCTGCAGATTGTTGTTAAGTTTAATTCGTATTCTGCGAACCGCAGTGACACCTTCGTTTTTCATCCCTTCAATGATATCTTTGTCGCTTACTCCAGCCACTTCCCCACAGTGAATCACGCCTTTGGACGAATTGAGTGTTGTGTGAGCGAATGAGGTCACCGGAATATCGAAGAATGTTTTCATTTTCCGGATATTCTCTGTCTGACCGCGTTGCTCACATTCAACAAGTAGGCAGCCTGATTTCAACTTTTTAACACTTTTTGGTGTACCAATCAATCCCGTAATCGTCTTTTCAATAACAAACAGAGAGAGTAAGGCAAGCGGTTTTGAATCGTCTTTAGACTGTATAACCATGAAACGTGGAAATGAATCCACACTACATGGTTCGTCATCTGAGCCAGATCCAGTTTTGGTACGTTTGAGCTGATTTGATTTGGAAATATCCATGTTGGTGTGTTTAAAATTCAGCACCCGTGCTCCCCACCCACCAAGGAGCCCAACAAGGGGATACTTTTCAAGTGCCAGGAATACACAGATGTTATACTCAGTAGGCAAAATCACCTCCTGACTCGTCCCGTAAGACATATACAGTCGGTAAAATTACCTCCCGATTGACCCGTTGAGCCACCGCCTTCTAGGAAGTCTTCTAAGACTTGGGAAAGGGAAAGTTAAAGGAATAGAATGTAGGGGCAACTGTGGTATCAAGAGAGATACAACGAGAAAGATAAAGAAAGTGAGCGAGTAAATAAAAACCAGCCGATTTGTCGAGACCGGGCCCATCCTGACCACCCATCTAGAACAAGTAGAGGCCAAAGTAGTGTATTGCATCGGAAAGCCTCTGCTCAACTACCAGGATCCTTTCCTCCTCCGACACGGGTCGCAATCCACGGCAAACAGGTTGCCTCTACATAGTCGCATCTTACAACACGTAGCGAGGCACGTCGGGCCAATTCTACAACCCCGCAGTTTATATGTTCATTTAAACAAATTTGACTACACTATATTTTGAGCACCTCCCCATCTTTCCTTAAACTGATGTGCATATTGTCGCGTTGTAAAGCAAAAACATCCGTTTGCATCAATTTTCTTGATTCTGTGCCAATGTGATTGACAGCTGCATTACTTCGTCGATAAAAAGAAGTTTTCAATTTACAATAATTTTGGGACAGCGACGCTTTATAAATTTAGCATTTTCATGTCTTGCATCGAATTGTGTATTTTGTCAAAACAATGACCATGTTAGTATGAAAAAGAAGAGATATTTATTTGTATTTCATGTAACACATTTCATGCGCGAATTGATACTGTTGTGGCGGGGTAGGAGTAAAGTAGAAACATCACAATGGGACAGTACCTTTCAACAACATATTTTAAAGATTGTGTGTTTTATTTGTAAGGATTAGCGTTCTTTCTATTAATTATTACATTTACAAGTGATTATTTGGGTGGCCTTGGCAAACTTGCAGCCTAGTTCGGTAGTAGACGCTGCATCCAATGGTCGATTGTCACTTAAGTTCGGCTTACAATCAATGCTATGAACGCCAGATTTTGCTATTGTTTTCGAACACAAATTTGTGATGCGAGTTAAATACGCTACTTAGAAGAGTTTATTTCTATATTAAGTCAAGAGTTTTTTCTTCTTAAAAATGAGTCCCGTTTGTCGTCGAGAATTACAGGTATACAATAACGTATCGGTGATACAGAGTAGCAATTCATGTAAGATCAGTCATTGACATTGACCACATTTCATGTATAAAACTAATTATAAATAAGTAATACCTGAAGTCTACATTTTGATGTTTTCAGTTTGTGTGTATGCATTTCTTGATGGCACCTCAGTGATTGCATAAATGTATACTAGAGGGTTTACAGTTGACGCATTTTAAGCTTTGTACATCTTGAGGAAAAATAAAATAAGCCTAAATATAGAAATATAAGTTTGAATAAAATACATAAGGTTAGATATATTTCCTAAATGTAAACAACTAATATTTTCAATATCTCACTATGAAATACGTAGGTATAAACAACATTTAATGGTAATAAATTTCAAGCACGGAGGTCGGGAAAAGAAGTAAGATGCATCTGAAAATGAAACCAGTCGTATTGTTGTCACATAATATACATGTACATTTACATGATTTATTTTTCTTGATAGTGATATTAATCTGCATAGAGACAACTGAGGAAAGACAGAACGTCGATTATCTAAATGTGTACCAGTAGCCTGGCATCTTGCCTTCCTCCGTACGTTACAATCGTAGTGAAAAAGCAGATTACCAGACTTCAAATTTGTAATGAAATCCATATAATATTGGGGATATAACGTGATAGTCTCGTCCAGTCTAAGAGAACTAGATATCGTGTTTTGTATTTCTATATTATGTGTATTATCATCCACGTAAAAACTTGTTAAGCGTTATTTAATTAATAACAATTTAATAATTACCAATTTTCCACAATCATAGAAGTATTTTGAAGATTAGCTTATCAAGTACCTAGATCTATTCATAAGGTTCCAAGGTTGAGATGTACCATATTTCAGGAAAATATTATGTGATCCGATTTCAGGACAGAAATTCTAGTGATAAGCCAAGCTGATCTAAAGATTTGATTATTAGTCAATGTTAAAACAGTTGATCTGTTTACTGATAGAGTGATTTCGAAATGCTAAGACGATTAATTCAAGCTTTGTGTTGCATTCTTCCTAATGCGTTTTGGTAAGCTATATAATAGAATTATTACGTAGAATTAGGCATTAGTAGTAGTACGACCAGTTATTCATTGAGAGGAATTCATTTATTTAATCATTCGTTGGAATTACAGTGATCGAAATATTTCGGATTAATTGTAATAATCTCTGTGCAGGAATTACCGTGAATTCATTCAAAAACATTTGGATTTATCGGTGTTACGGAAATACTGTTAATTCGTTTAAAGACATTTTGGAATTATATCCTAGTGATTCATCTGTGCTGAAGATACATCGGTATATTACTGACCATTAGGAATACCTTTGGAACTCATTTGGATTACCTGAACCGTTTGAAACTGATAGAACAGTAAGGACTTTAGGTTTTAATTCACCATACAGTAAGTTATTTTTAATTCTTTCATTTTGTATTTTAGGGAAATAAATTATATTTTGAGTTAAACAAAACTGCTGGTTTTGCTCTTTCTAGTTACTTGCTATAGATTCGTAATAATGTATTATCTATATTAATATTGACATTATTCTTCACTGCAATTTCGATCGTACTTCTATTTAGACAAAAGAAACAAAAAAAAAAGGATATGAAACAGGGACGATCATTATGTGCCAATATTAGAATAGCTTAAATACATCAGGATAACACAATGGCTAGGGGACGAGAGAGATGTATATACCTGCATAATCTTTTACTGTGGATAGTATTGGAGGTTTCCAGAATTTGGAAATCCAGCACTGAGGACAGTACAAATTCAATATATGTCAAAGAATAAACAAACATGCTATAGTTCATTTTCCTAAGTGAATAATATTTCATTTCAAAACGCTGATTTCCCATAGAATGTACTTGAACTTATGTACTAGTCAAGCTTATCACTGTTTGTTTTCTACATGGGTTGTACATGCATACAAACACGATCTCTTCATATTGCTAGATGTTTCATATACAAGAATGAAAGGTACGAGTCTTCAGTACTGAGGAGACTGGTGTATTGTCAAAAGCTGTCTTAAGCTGCACGAAGATTAATGATAAAAGAGCATGCGAGTCTGCGGTGTACTGAACTGTAGGCGAAGGATGCAAGACTTGTAAAAAATCCAAACGACACATTAAAAGTCTGTTCTATAACTTTTGATATAATAATAATAATAATAATAATAATAATAATAATAATAATAATAAATAAATAAATAAATAAATAAATAAACAAATAAAGGATACACTGATTAAGGATGTACTCGGTATTCCTTTTCAATGATTTGGCTAATATTTCTCATGTCTACAAGATCCACGACTTTCCTTTAGAAGAAAAAACGTCAATTTCTTTTTCTTGCAAAAAACAGAAACGAAGTGTCGATATTCGGGTTGAACCCGAAACCTAAAATGAAATACTGCTACTACTTAATTAAGCTAACAGCTGCATATGTGTTGGCGGATAAAATGTTTCATTACAAAGTTTTCGAACCAGTCTAGCTCGATGGATTATCAGGAAGTTGAACTTTAGCTCAAATCAACCTTATATAAAGTAAACGCTTTTTAATGACATCACTATGTCTCTGGAAAAAGAGCATTCAAGAGACCGTAACGACAGAGATACGCTTAGACACATTAGTGAGGCATTTAAGACTTCTCCAAAAGACCGGGTTTAGTTTTTTGAAACGATTCCAGAAAGTAGAGAAAAAGTACGACCTATTAAACGACAATGAGGCTGATACAAAAGTCTGAATTGCGCATGCTTCTGATGACAAATAGCCAATCAAAAGACTCTGCTATTAAAAGAAGTGCAGGAATAGGCTGACGGAAGCCCTCTAGATGTTGCTGAAATCTTACAATATCAGAAATAATAACAAGAAAGAGAATGACCAACTCATGTAAAATGAAGGGCAATTATAATTTTACATTGACCACTCATTTTCTTTCAATGAATGTACATTAAAAATTCTTAGTCTCGGTTTCGACTACACACAAAGACGTCAAGTTAATTATTTATAACACAAAGTTCATTTTTAGCAAATATTTAGTTTGTTATTTACCTGAACATATACATATATATATATATATATATATATATATATATATATATATATATATATATATATATATATATATATATAATACACTACTGCCAGATACATTACATTATTTCCTTAGACGTCACATCTTTGTATTCTAACATACCGCACAACGAAGGGATACAGTCGTGTAGAGAAGCATGGGAAACAAGAACTGTAGACAATCCACCCACACACTTCCTAGTCCAACTCCTGGAGCTGGTCCTAAAACTCAATAACTTTCAATTTAATGAAGAAAACTACCTCCAAATCAATGGAACCTCAATGGGTACAAAAATGGCCCCTTCGTATGCTAATATTTTTATGGTAAAACTGGAGTGTCAGCTTTAAGCATCGGTTGAACTTGCACCATACCAGTGGGTACGCTTCATCGATGATATAGAAATGAAGTGGCAACATGGAAGAGAAAATCTGGATGATTTCATGTCAAAAGCAAACAACTTCCATCCTTCAATAAAATTCACGGCAGAAATCTCCAACTCAAACCACATCTACTCGAAACCAACCGACAAACACCAGTATCTCCTCCCAACCAGCTGTCATCCAAAACATTGCATTAGGAACATTACATATAGCCAGGCACTGAGGATACGCAGAATTTGCTCCGACGATGAAACATTCCTAGAAAGATCTGAAGAGCTATCTAAACATTTAATTTGCCGAGGCTACGACAAAGACCTGATTGCGGAGGCAACCCAAAGGGCTAAACAAACAAACCGCGATGACCTGCTAAAATATGGAAAGAAGGAAAAGGCTGATAGGATATCATTTATCGTGATGACCTACCATCCAGACAACCACAAAGTAGGTAAAATCATCGGGAAACACTGGCCATCGTGGAATCGTCGGACACACTAAAGTTAATCCTCCCAAACAAACCTGTAGTAGCCTACCGGAGACCAAAAACCTCAAGGACATCCTAGTCAGGGCGAAGCTAACGCCAATCACTAGTATCAAGACCATCCTAGTCAATCTGGTCCCTGTGGCGATAAAAGGTGCAAAAACCTGTCAACATATGATAGAGACCAGGACATTTTCTAGCACAGTGACTAGAGAAAAAATAAACATACATGGTCTAAACAAAACATGCAAAACAGAGAATGTAATTTATCTCATCACCTGTAAGATCTGCAGCCTTTAGTATGTTGGAGAAACTGAAAAGCTACACAGAAGGATCAACCTTCATAGATCTGATTGGATGACAAAGAAGCTGTACAGAAGCCCGGTCGCAGAACACTTCTCCCCTGGCCACATTTTCAGTGATATAACACTTATTGCAATTGCTCACAACTCCAACTGGAGTTCCGAAACCAGGAAAGAAAAGGAATCTTACTGGATACGCTGCCTTAGAACATTGAAACCAAGCGGTTTAAACCAAGAAGACAAGAAAAAGACAGCCATACACAAATGAAATTATTTATTTTTTCAGCCGACACATTTTCTTTTAAATAATTCTCTAAATTTGCTTAATAACCTATAATTACTTCTATGACAATGAAATATCCTGGATATAATTTGCGCTTACATAAATTTACATACAACAACAGATGTCGTTATCGCTCGTCGATTTCTATGTCAATAAAAATATTTTGAAGCATCCGCAACAAGTTGAAATAAACTAGTTGAAACAATAAATTTAAAGGTTTAATTCCTGTAGAAACAGCCATGTAAAGTTTTGCAAACACAATGGTTTTTGTGTTTTATTTGTTTGTCTTGTCAAACAGCGC
Source organism: Megalonaias nervosa (assembly GCA_016617855.1). NCBI lineage: Eukaryota > Metazoa > Mollusca > Bivalvia > Unionida > Unionidae > Megalonaias > Megalonaias nervosa. Next base: position 15,420 of record JAECUM010013717.1, read on the forward strand.
AGTAAACAATACTTTACACGTAGGCCAGAAAATGACCTTGGCAATAACCAATCGTTTTCGCGTAGTGTTTACTAAATCGACAAACCATGGCATGCTAAAATCGTGCTTATGCGAGTCATACTACGTTTTATCTAAACATAATATCTCTTTCAAAAATATCAGATCCCGTGAAAATAATCATTAAAATAAAATGTAATGATACAAAAATAAAATAAAAAAGAATTTAAAATTAACACACAAGTAATTAAATTACATATATATATATATATATATATATATATATATATATATATATATATATATATATATATATATATATATATATATATATATATATATATATATATATCTGTGTGTGTGTGTGTGTGTGTGTGTGTGTGTGAAAGTTCACTTGTCCATGTAATGAATTCATGTTCATCATGCTCGCTACAGTGTAGATCAGCTCTTGATATATGTCCAGTTTACAATAATGCAATAATTATCTTTCCAATAAGCTTAAAGTCTCCACTACGCTACATTTAATTAATTCTTTTATTCGAAAAGAAAGAAACAATAACAAAAGTTAAGCGGCAAGATGAGAAGGAGAAGTAGAATCAGGTAATCTATTTAAAGCAGATATACTTTTTTGTAAACTGTTGACCAGTTTTGGGATTTTGCTTAATATCAGTACTTCTTGGTATTAAGAGAAGCAAACAATAACCCACTTTTAGCCTTTAATGCATTTTAGACTCACTTGCACGGAGTTGTATGAATGATCCCGTGGAGAGTAAAATATCTTTTCACAGGGACATTATAGATACACACAATGGTTGATTTTCTACAGGGTATATCAGTGTCCAAATGACATTAATATCTAGGAAAATCTTAATGAATATCTGTGCATTGTTTCTAAAATTTATAGGAATCTGTGTCATCCTTGTTCTATACATTGTCCGACTGTACTCACTCTCTCTATAGGTTCCCATCGAGTTATGCTGGTACACTAATCATTTAAGTAGCTGAATCAACACAAAAAATGCTCTATGTACAAAATTAACTTCATGAAAATCCTAAATTACTTATACTTTCCTTATACTATTTAAGTATTCTAATATAGGCAGAGATTGTAGATTTGATACTATGCTATGTTTCTAAATCAAAACTAAAAGCAACAAAACAGAAAACAATACAAACGACCTTTATTCTAGGTAAGCTTATGTGGTACCTGACCGGAATCCCAACACATACATCAATTTCGTTACATCTCAAAAAGCATCGAGAACACAGAACGGATATAACGTTATCAGTAAATTTCTAAACAATGCACCTAATGCTATCAAAATATCTATTCACACTAGCTATTAGTTCATTATCACACTAGCTATTAGTTCATTATCACACAAGCTATTAGTTCATTATCACGCTAGCTATCACTTCATAAGCAATCTTTCAGCTCATATCAAACAATCAGTTGATAATCAAATTACTGTGCCTCTCTGTTCATGAACAAACTAACATTCAGTTAAAACTCAGTAGGTTTCCGTGTATATCAAGGTATCCCCTTGTTCATGATCGAACTATCTCTCACTTCATAATCAAGTTAGTTCTCATTTCACGATCAGCCTAGCTCCTAATGTCTATCAAACGTGTTTCATATGTAAACGAACTACCTGCTTTTTAATCAAAACTAGTATTCTGTTCGTGATCGAAATAGCTATCGATGTCTAAACAAACTAGTGTTCGGTTTCTGATCAAAACATCTATGTCTAACAAACTAGTTTTCGTTTATGATTAAAATACAGTAGCTTTCGGTTCATGGCGAGACATCTCAGTTTTTAATCAAATCACCTCTCGGTTCATGACCACATTAACTCCCCATGTATATCAAATTAATTTTCAATTTATATTCCAGCCAGAGATCAGTTAGTAACTATCTATACAGTTGCATATAGGTAAAACATTCTACAATGGCATATATGGCACGCCTTCAACTATATGCATTTGTTTTAAAATACAGAATTTTTAATTAGGAACTTAACGTTTTCAAGATAATAACAACGCAAATGTCAGAACTTCTGAAAAAGGAAGCAACGTGACTAGGGAAGATGACAAATTCTCGGTATCAGATATGTCCGTCAGACAAGGTCATTGAGAAAGTACAAATTAAAATTGATATGGACCGATAGTTTGTCTTTATTATATTTTCGGTTCTTTATTACTTTATGTACATAAGTAATAAAAACTCAATTACAGATGGTATAAATTGTGACAGAACCTCCGACTTAATTATAAAAAAACCCAGCATCATCTGTTTGGCATGTTGCTTCGTATCATGTATCCTACATAAGAAAACAAACCCCAAGAAATCACGAACAACCAACAACAACCTAAGTCGGAAATTTTGAAACTTACAAAGAATGGAAGAAACTGTCCAACGTGCAAGAAACAGAGCACATGACACAAATAAGGAACGTTGGCGTAGCGCATTATGGGTCTCACAATATTAAATACAGTTTCCTGAAATGTTTCTGTAAGATGAGTGAGGACAATGACAAATCTTTTTAATGCTGTATAGAGCGAATTAAAAAAACAAAAGTACGATTTTAAGGAACAGCGGACAGTTCGATTACACCAACACCAACTCCCACTGCGATACGTACTCCCAAAGGAATTCAAAAACTAAAAGCAAAAGTCTTCAATTGAGATATAATTTCTAATCCTGAGAGATCACTAAAATGGAGCTAAAATCTTCCCATTGTACCAGCAAGACAGAGTCAGTTTGATGTGAAGCAGGTAAAATCAAGCATCAATTAAGAAAATACTTCAGCTAATGATAATATGACTATCTGCAATATAAAAGATAAAATTGTCAGTCCTCGTGCATTGTTTTCCTGACCTCCCTTGCCCTAAATAAAATAAAATTAAAAATTGTTATCCATTCTTATCTGAATGTATATGACAATATGATCAAATTTATATATATTTTCCTGGCAATAAGTAGAATAAACTTTTGTAGATCTGGAAAGAATGTACACATGCAACCTACGGAATGTGTCGTTACGACTAGTGTGTAAACCCAAGTAGATTCCTATTAACGAATGGCAAATATTTGATCGAAATTAGGTTAAATGCGACGTCGGTTTTAATCATAACCTTACAATGAGAACGATACGCATGGAGATATAAGTCAACAATGTTGTCCAATTTAGAATTTAGCACATATCTTTCGCATTATATGTGTACAAATGATCCACAGAAAAATGTAATTAAAGCAAGCATAAATGAGAACATATATCATACACATATATGAAGTACGAATCGATGCACAAGATTCACCGTATTCGAGACTAGAAAACTATCAATTAAATTTATTTAATACTTTTTTGATAATACGTCTTAAATAAACGATTAATATTTCAATTATACAGATATACAGATGAAAAATAACGCATTCTGTAATAGAGGGGAATTGAAAATGTATTGATATTTTACTTTTTATTACAGGCAAATCAACCTCTTAATTTCAGGAGTAGCAAATAAAAGGATCAAAATGAATAAAAATATTTTAACTTAAACAAATTAGACTAAAATTAATACCTTATAAAGTGCATGAATATTTTGTCCTTTAAGTGTACCGTATCCTTTTTGAGTCGTAAATGCTTCAAATTTGTTATCTTCCATTTTTTGGATTATTTAGCTGTAGTTATCATTTTCCTTATCAATATAAGCAAATTATTTAGAATTTCTTTCTAAGTGACTGATAAAATCATTTTTTGAAAGGAAACTTCTTGAAATTGGGTACAATGTAAAAGGAAGTACTAGGATAGTAATCGAATGAAAAGCTGGATAAAAACGTGTGGGTCAGAGTATACTAATGCAAACAGGTATGCAACATCCCTTTCTTCTTCCTTCAGGGCGATGAGGTGGCTGAAAACCAAATTCTACTGGTAAAATGGTATAAACAATATTATGACATTAAATATTAAAAATGGGATTTAAAATGTTGGTTCTAAATTGGATGATAAAAATGGATCAACATCTCAATTTATCGATGCTATATGTGTATATCGTTAATAAAACTTACATATTTGACAATCTCTCTTCCATGTCAGCTTTCTCATTTTTAAAGTTTTGTATTCGTATGCTCCAAAAGGATGACATAAACGGTAAAAGAAAAGTTGATTCAGGAAGATAGAAACCAGGCTTTCAGCTAATTGCCAATAAATCTCTGCGAATAATTTAGACAGTTATTTCCTCGTCTGCTACATACGATTGGTCAACATAATGCTCTAAGCACAATACGAAGATACTTATACCTAGGTCGAGGAAAAGATGGTGTCTGACTATTGATGTAATAGGCATGCATAGGATTAATTTCGTTCACAGTGATATCAATTTGAGCAATTCAGGAGACGCTCTGTAGTTTCGTATTTTGCATGGTGTTCCATATTTAAAGATAAAGAATTTTCCCCAGTTATCATCACTAGTTCGACTGGCTATTTAAAAGAGCTTGTATATCTTTGATATTGTTAAAATAACTTTTAATTCCCTTTATGTTCGTATATGATTGATGGGTATAATATGGGTTATAGATTATACAGCTTGGCCTTACTTCAGATGCGCACTATCAAAAATATTGCTAGCTCAGTTTGGTCATTTGTACTTCTTGGACTTCAGTATATTTGGTAATTTATTCATTGCACTTCGAGAAGTTGGTATTGTCTAGTTTGCCAGATTCCTTTTCCTTGCATATTAACTGCTAAAGATGGTATTCTTTAGACTATTTCAGGCTGATCTTTTGAACACATGGGAACGGTAATTTTGGTTAGCTTTGTACATTTTCTACAAGTAGAATATCCAAATAAAAAGAAATTTCAAGCACAGTAACTGAAAGTAACATAGAGGTATGCCAACATTCTTTCCATTGTGTATGTTTCAAATGCAAACAACTTCGCCGTTCACCTGTCACTCTCTCAGAGTTCATAATATCTGTCGAGTACATCCGTTATCTACGGCTGTATCAGCAGTCTAGTTGCCTCCTTTAATCACTTCTTTATTAACATTGGGAAGATGGCAGGATACTAGACTACAAATTTATAATGAATTCCGCATTATGCGGCGGATAGATTGCAATTGTCTCCTTCAGTGTGAGAGATGAGATCAGTAAAGTCTGCAATGATACTGAATGTGTTCTTCGGGGCACTTTTGTCCGTATTCCCCTATTAGAAAAAAACAAAGGATTAAAATAGGGACGATCATTATAGCATCGTGGTTAGGATGAGAGGCACGCATGTATCTGGATAATATATTATTGTAAATAGCATTAACATTTTCCAGAATTTCCAAAACCCAGAACTATGTGGACAGTTTTATAGATTTTTCGTCTTCTAAAATTTAGAAAGACACTTTATAAGTCAATCGCCCGAATGAGTAAACATTTCAACGTAAAAAGTTGATTACCCAAGTAAAGAAATAGAGACATGGTCTTAGACAAACGTATTGCTGCTTGTTTTCTATGTGGTATGTCTCTACTGCATAATCCCTTCGCCCTGACAGGAGATATGTTCTTCGCAACCGTAAACATGCGAGTCTTCAGCACGAAGAAGACTAAATTATCAACTACGGTATCGGTCATGCTTTTCAATGCCTTATAGTAAGACAAAGTCGGCCGTTTGTTGGTCTATGTTGGTTTAGTTTTGTGTATCACAAAAATTTGAAAGAATCTTGTCAAAAGTTAATTTTTGTAAGCAATATTGTGATTTAGATAAATATATAGGGAAATGATTTGAACTGACTTAATCGATAAAACAAGTATGCTGTTTTAGTAAATATTCATAATACTTCTGTCATAAAATATTACTGAAGTACAAATATATATATATATATATATATATATATATATATATATATATATATATATATATATATATATATATATATATATATATATATATATATATATATATATATATATATATATATAAGACCTCAGGACTGTTATATATACATTCATATTTGGAAGAACGTACTACTTTTCATTTAGAGCAGTAACAGCAGGGCATTAGACAAGTGACCACAAGCTTATCTCTCATTAGTCAAGGATGGCGTGATGCTATTGTACTTATTCACCATTTTTGTCTGCGGTCAGTCCGCTATTGGAGTTGTAACCAGATGCGATGCAGGACACTCTCTAGCTGTAAGACATCTAAGGAACATACGTTTGTAGAAATTCATGCACATCGTTCTCCGGCTTCGTTTTATTGGGAGTCGACATGGTTATAAGTTAAATGGAATATCATATGTTTAGATGGAAGAAAAACGGGCAGTAGTTAAACAAAATGTCATTTTTTAATATAGGGAGACAAGACGAACAGTAGGTAAATAAAATGTCATTTTTAAGATAGAGAGACAAGACGGGCAGTAGTTAAACAAAATGTCATTTTTTAAGATAGTGAGACAAGACGGGCAGAAGTTAAACGGAATGCCATATGTTAAGATGTGGAGACAACACTGGCAGTACTTACATGCAGATTCATATTTGGGTGGAGAGACAAAACGGCCATAGTTATATGGAATGGCATATGGTCGGGGGGGGGGGGACAAATCAAACAGTATTTAAACGGAAAGTGAAGCATATCTTATTAGAAATGATGAATAATATTTTAAAAATGACTTAGCTGATACATAACTTTACATTTACATTTTCACACGTAGTTTAGTATATCTTTCTATCTATCTATCACTGATAAGGAATATTTTTTTATTTTGTCTTAATTGACACGTGACTATACATTCATATTTGCACACACACATATATATATATATATATATATATATATATATATATATATATATACTATATATATATATATATATATATATATATATATATATATATATATATATTGAGGAGAGAGAGAGAGAGAGAGAGAGAGAGAGAGAGAGAGAGAGAGAGACGAAAGGACACCTGCACGAGTAAAAAGAACGTTAAACTGAACTGATCGTTTATATTATTTTCATACTACTGTAACAAGTTGACCTAAGCTATGATGGTTCAAGAACTGTACAGGGAAGAAAAAAGGAGAAAGAAAAGTATATAGTACTAAGCGTTTCGAAAAAGAGCCTGGTACATTGTGATTGTCTCCGTCTTTTCGTCAGTTATCTTCTCTTTAGTTTCCGACAAAAAAGATCCCCATGAAATCTGATGCAACAGTCCCTCCATGATATTAAGTGACACGAAACATATTTGGTTTCTAGTGCCGATTATCAAATGAATTATTATAGTCTTCTTTCTTAATAATTCAGGAGATTGATGACATAATGTCGTGCAGACCAAACAGTTCTAACGAATTCATCATTTTCCAAAGATGTGATTAAACGTAGTTACGTCTTTTAGGCCAACTGCTTTTCTTCTCAGAGAAAAAGAGACACTTTGTCCGTGTAAATCAACCAAGGCGTTTACTCGGTTCTTATTTATTTCTTTATTTATTGTTTGCTTATGAGATTGGTTACAGAGGAAACATTTTCTTCCTGTTTGACTTAAGAACAGTGATTTAGTTTGACTTGTGATTTGCACACACAGTGAATTTCTTAAAATGTACGGTTTAGCTACATTATATTCACCCGATTCCTTGACATAGGGAACTTCGATTACAAATGCCTTTGATATCATCAGTTTGTGGAATCCAGTAACATTGTAAATAAAGCAATAAGACTATGGAGCTAACATTTTATTAATCATTGGACAACGTCCATGCAGTTTACTCGCAGAGACTAGAATCTCAATAGATGAATGTTATATTTTTATTCCAACCCTTGCCTTGCTAATGCTGTACGAATGCTACTCATAAGCAACCACCAGAACATTGGATTCAGCGGTACAGATTATGAAGTTCTCCAAGATGCGTTCCATGAAAAGACCTGTCTAACTTTGAGTACCATTTGTCCAATGCACAGAAGGTCCTTTTTGACATAAAGAACACTGCGACTGTGATTGCCTATTTTTCTCATTTTGGTTTCCAGACATAACTTTAGTAACGTTTTGAGTGATTTCAATGGTATATGGCATGCGGTTGTATATTGATGACAAGACCCATTTCCGGCGTTCCACGCCATCATTTACAGGAGTTATGGTCCTTGCTTGCACGTACTCCTTAGCTTTGCTTTCCTCACGAAAACTAAACTTAAGATTGTCAGATTTCGACCAAATTCGATATATAAGCTTTATATCGACGACATCTCAGACAAGGTAACTATTAGATCTTTACATTCCATTAAATTCTTGTGCTTTTGCACCAAGGTCATCCACAATATTTCAAGTGAATTCTATGTGCGGCTTTAAATTGTTGAACTCCTTTGGAATGCTACTGCCTGCATTTGACGTCATCAGTTTGCAGCGCTGTGCCCTATTATTGCAACATACATGCCCCTTTTGTTTCCACAAGATTCCTCTTGTTAAGGTTCATCTTATAAAATTGTAGCAAGTGGGACCCTTTACTTGGCGCCCATCGAGAATAGCTCAAGTTATTTTCTTACTGGTAAAATTGCAAGATTTAGGATATGTTTTGTCAAGTGAACACAAAAATCTTCGATCGTTTCAACACTTGCATCATTGGTAGCTTTTGTTTTAATGTAGCTAGATTGTGCGACCTTATTATCGGTGAAATACCTTTATATCATTCACAATATTTCATATTTTTAACTGAAATCTAAAATATACAAAAAAGCTCCCCATGGGCGTTGCTAACGCTACTAAAGGTCCTTTAGTTACATTCCATACTTGATAAGAAGAAAGACTGAACTATACCGACATAAGGCAAAATTCGGAACACATAAGAAGTTTACAGGAAAAAAAGGTAGAAAACGAACACGGCAATAAATATTATACTTTATTTAACTTTTAAATGATGCCTACATAATACTTATACTGGAATTGTATTGTATTATTATATAATTGCATCCGTTGTTTCATTATATTCTATCTGCAGATAATTTATTTTAATATAGAAATTCAAATGTTTTTCTGAGTACATGTACTAATTTCTAAACATCAAAGGATCAACAACAGCTATATTGTAAATATATTCATAATATCTTCTTGATAGAAAAGGATCATAAAATGCTATATTGTAAAATATTTTGAAAGCTGTCAAATTGGAAGACGATTTACCGTTTTCTTTAAATGGCTATACACGTGTATGAAAGTTGAAGAAAAATCTTCTACTCTCAAGAAAAATATAACATACATACGCCAATAGAAAGAAGAAAAAGAAAGAATAAAGATAAGTTTGTGTCGGTGTCTATATTGGTATTATTACTCATCCTTCATTCGGTTGAGGTGAAAACGCCATAACTCCTGCAATCATCCAGTTTTGGACATAACATTGCTGCAATGACTTTAGTGTGCTGGTGGGTACACTGTAAAGACTGCGTCAATCACTGCGTCTAACGAGACGGTCATTGTAAGGGAGACAACAAACACCAGTTTATTGCGTGACACCAACCTGCCTATTTTACAGGAAGGTGCCTTGCTCTCAAATGTCTGACAATACCTGTACACTTTGAGATGTCGTAACACATTTACGAGCTCAAAACTATACTGCTTGGTTGTTGTTTTTTTTTTACATGTTTTGGGTGGCCATCGTTTGCGGGGGCGGGGTATTACTAAACACTTTTTAAAACAACGAAAAGACTCGTCGAAACAAAAAATTAAAAGTGACGTACTCTATTTTAATCTTTTAAATTATTCATAATAATTTGTATTGTCATCAATATCACGCTTTGATCTGTACTAGTATAAAATTAAAAGTGTAATTAGCAATACTGCACATAATTTGACGAATAATAATTTGCGTTGCGAAAGAACATATCAGAACACTGCATCTGTAACGGAACAATATTTCATGGTAAAAAGCGACATAAACCCGTTAAGCCTGAGACATTGAGATTGTCGTAAGAAGAATGAACTGCGTATTAATTACATGACATTTTGGTGATTGATGTCTAGTCATTATTTCTCCTCGTACTGTAAATGATTTAAACAATTCCAACTGAATTACTAACTATTACTACATGTAGCTTTATTTCGAATTGTAACAAAATACACATGTATAATGATAAATATTATTTTTAAAAATTGAAATTAACGTATTCGTCATCAAAGCAGACTTTCACTCACAAGTGCAAAATCTAACTTTAACTTTGGGTTAATCTCCATCCATTATTTCATAAGTATATCACCTGGCAAGAGAGACAGATGCATTGCTAAATAATGAACATTTTCACCTGTAACAAGATGAATACAAAGACAGAGTTTCTACGCGAAGTAGCTCTAGAAAATATCGTCTACTTTGTCAGTATGACATATGATTTGCCACCAGTTCAGAAAGAGAAATGTTTTTATTTATTGCAATGTTGGGGAAGGGGGAGTGGAACTCGAAGGGAAACCAATTCGTTATTCCTCACACCGCAGGAAATACGAAAGTTAAGACGATGATAAAATTCCGTATACTCAGTCAAAAAACGCTATAGCTAATAATTTACGTGTTGTGCATCATATGCAGCAAAGTGTTTAGGTTATTTTGCAAAATTTGCTGTCACGAGTCGAGGATCTGTTATCGGGTACGCGTTTTTAGTTATCAAAGAAACTCTGAGAATTGATATAGCAAGCCATCGTAGATATCCTAGTCAGAATATGTTTTACAATAAACCAAATAAATTTTATATTTTACATGTAAATATTGATTCGCGTAGATACGTAAAGTTAGATATATCACAACGCACAGCGCACAATGCTCTCAGTAGCACACTAGGTGATGTGTTCTAGAAACGTGTAGGTTATGAAAGTCAAACTCAAGTTCTAACAAAAATATTCTATAAATCGTACATTATGCTTGGAACGTACATATGTATTTGACATTTGATGGGGTAATGGAGGAACATTACAGTTAAGAGTATCCTGAAATGTATATTGTTCTAACTTAATTTGAAATGATGTCACAAAACATTTTAAACACTGAGTATAATCCGGAATTTTTTAATTAGAAGTATTCAAAAGCGCGTGGCCTGAGCTCTCGTATTCCATCTTGAAATATGTGGTGTTTGAGATACTTCCTCTCAAAACACGGATCGACACATCTTAATATAGATGTATACACTTATTTACATAATATTCTCATGATAGTGCTGCAGAGAATTTTTCATTTTTATGACATTTATTAAAGAAGTGTGTAAAGGGCATGTTTTCCAAGAGACATTTGTATACAACAAATAGGCAATTTTTGCGATGAAAGGAATTCAGTTAATCATATTTTTACAATATTCATATTTGTTTTCTGCAAAACACTAAAACACATTCATGATTGTATTATTAATACACGAAAAGATCGATATACACACTTAATAGAAAGTAGAAAGTAAGACATTTTTATGTGGTACTTTCGCCGTCTGGAGGGCTGGAGGGAACGCCTGAGTGCTGAGAGATGATATCGGGAGAAGATCGCTGGATATCCCCTTGTTTATGTCTAACTGGAACACTATGCACATTGACATTTGTCAATAAAGAACACTCAGTGAGGTACAAATGTTTGCCTTTATGGACATGTGCCATTTAAATACAGGTTTAAGAAGAAAGTGGGATCGCGAAAAAGATTTTATAACTGTTGCCCTCAGTGAGTACGAATTCTTGATATGTAGGTGTCCAGCATTACAGCTTCCAGTGCAGTTCAATGCAAATACTGTTAAGATGTCCTTGTCAGAGTTTCCAAATCTTCATTTGTGTTGAATCTGAATTTCTGTGTATTCTACGGATGAGCCAGCTCCAATAACTTTTACAGATTTTCCAGATTTTCCTTTCTTTTTTCCTTTCTTCCCGAAATCGAGTTCAACATAGTTCAACTGATCACTATTCTGTAATAGTAAATACAGCATGAAGTACATCGCCGTCAGCCACTAACGATAATCCCCTACGCTCCTTTTCACCCGTGGCCGCCTCTTCTGAGATTTCCCCATTTCTGATGAATATGTATGCAACTTTGACCCAGTATGAACTTTCAATTTGCTGAAATGGGCCAATCTAAGTTTCTCTTTCGAAGACACCCCCTTATCCATCGATAAAATGCTGACTTTCACTAATGTGTAGAAGACTGTCATAGTGTTTATAGTGTGCTGTTGATGGCGTATTTCTGTTTATGCGTATTCATGAAAAACGATGAAATCTCCGCACGGGCAGCCACGGGTGATAAAAGGCGCGAAGCGGATTGTCTTCCGTGGCTTACGACGATGTACGAAGTATTGAAAGAACTATTTGGAATAATACAGTCAATACAGTCAATAATACAGTCAATAATACAGTCAATAAGTCAATAATACAGTCAATAAAAGTACATTGCAGTATAATGAGCTGACATCTATTGTTCCGAATGTAACCAAAGCAGGCTGTAGTCCCAAGAATGACCTGTCTATTTTACCTTTGACTGGAATATGTACGAGTTCCTGGACAACTGAAAAAGTAAATAGTGGTGTGCATGCATCGTCCTTGCATGGTCAGAAAGAATCATTGAGTCCGCATTCAGCATGCTCAATGTATTCATTACACAATACATATTTATCCAGTGCACTCGACCTTAAACAGTGACTTCTCACTACCACTCTCCTCCCCCTCCCCAGCATACCGCTGCTCCTCGTATAACGTGGGTATGATGAAGAATCAATGAACTGAGTAAATTGTGTTCTATTTTGCCTTTGTACTTCACCTTAGCTTTAGCTGTTCACTGTTGAGAAAGACAGTGTGGTTTCAATTCATGTGTATGTGCTTTGTGCACTAACACATTTTTATATAATTGAATATAAGATGGTATCGCTTACAGCGCGCGTCACTTCTATCGTTCTAACGAATGTCCTTATCAAGAGGGACGTGTATCAATTTTAATTAAAGGTCAAAAGCACAGGTCATGCTGTAAAACTACACCGTATGTAAGCCTTACACGGTTCTGCATGTATGAATATGAACTTTGTTTCAAACAATGTAGAAATTCAGTAACCATTTTAATTCAGTGATAGTTTTGGAAGAAATGCATTTTATATAAGAAAATTTTCATTATCCATCATTGATCAATGGTACGTTGAAACAAAAGCATACGTAGCCAAGAGATGGGCAACTGCAGACAGATTCAAGTGTCATGTTGATATCACTTGACGGTGTGTGATTAATAGAAAATACAATGTGGGTAGCCATACTTCGATTCTAACCAACACACGTCTTCAAATTTCACATCGAAATGCTGATTGATCTTATTATACAATGACCTCTGTGGGATATATCATTGATAAACACAGAACTAAAAATGGTATTATCATTTGTATGGTTTCTTTGAAAATTTTCAAGCAACATATTCGAGAAATATTAGATCAGGCGAGTAGCAAGTCCCACGGGTGGGAGTGTTATTGACATCCATAATGGGGGCTTATATCCGTTGACTCTAGGGGTGAAATGATTAATCGATATATCTGTGTATCGATACTTCTGCCATTTTGATACCCATATCGATACAAGAGGCCAAGAATGGATACAAACGATACTTACCCTAATCAAGTTAACATAATATAAAGCAGTTGTGAATACTTATTAGTCGTTTGCCTATTTATTCATTAAATTAAGAATTCGTCTGAGACAGCCTATCAGGCACATGCACTTTTTTCCTGCCAGTAAAATGAAAACAATTAACAACACCTACTCACCTTCTGCAAATTTACACAAGATAACCAAATCAAGTGATTCAGAATCTGCCCCCCCCCACCCCTCCGTCGATTACATGCTAATCATTTTAATCCCGTCAGCCTGTTCAGACACTTAGAACACATCAACTTAAAGAAGACAGTCCAGATTTGTTCCCCAGATAAGGATGATATAAATACTTTATTAATCATTTAATAACCACTTTTAGGCGAAGTTTCTCTGTTGCTTTGGATCTTCTCTTCTTGGACCGAATTTGAAGGCTAAACTTCCTGTGTGTCAAGCAGTTTCGTTCAGTCCTAACAAATGATTATTGTTTGTTTAAGTCCAGGACAAAAGAATCAGAGTTAACTGTTGCTTATTCACAGCTTCCAAACATAGGAACTTCACGCAAAAGTGGATATTAAATGATCTGTAACGTACGTCAATTGTACACAGAGAGCACCTTTGGAATGAATCTTTATACACTGATATACGGGATCAGCAGCTTGACGTGCCAACGGGATCTTAAAAATGAAATAGCACAGAATGTGTAAGGGGGCAGATTCCAATACAAATGCATGTGACTTCTAATTAAATCTTTTTGTTAAAATTTGAAGAACGGGAGCGGGTGTTGTCAATAATTTCCTTTTTTACTGACAGAATGAATGGTGAATGATTGATGGGTGTAATTTGGGTTAAAAAGCATAAAGCTTGGACTTTCTTCAGATATGCATCTATCAAAAAATGTCTAGCTCCGCTTGGTCACTTTCACCTCCTGGACTTTAGAGGTAAAGTGAATAAACAAGAGAAGATATAATTTTCCACATTTTATATTTTTTATAATTCATTCAATGCACATCCAGAAGTTGGTATTGTCTATCCTGGCGAATTTAATTTTTCCTTTTTTAATAACTGTTATAGATAGTGTACTTTACATTAATTCAGGCTGATTTTTTTAGCACATGGGAGCAGTCTTTTTGGCTCGCTGTGTGCTATGATCATGTACCATTTCCACTAGTACAATAACCAAAGAAGTTTCAGCAACAGTACATGAAACCATCATAGATATATGCCAATATTCTCTTCATTGTGCATGTTGCAAATGCAAACAACTTCACCTTCAACCTGTCACTCTCTCAGGAGTTTGTAATATCTGTAGAGCTCCCTCTTTACGACATCCCATTCGGCCGCCATGTTGTCTTATTTCACACGCATCAAACATGATTAGATGTTCAAAAATATAATTATATTTCTAACATTCTAAATAAATTTGTGGCAAACACAGCTATTTTGTAAAGAACGTAGTAATAATTTTTAAAAAATTATTTTCTATTGAAAAACGAAAACATGCTGATAATATCATTCAGTTCGTAACAAGATTACATTCCTTACTGACGAAGACTACCGAAGCACTGGTACAATGAAAAAGTACCTTGCTACATACATCCGGAAATACATATCGCGGTAAGTCGGTATACAGGTAATACCGTGCACCTCTACAAACTATACAAATTTAAAAAGAAACGGTTGGCGCCAAGACTATAAAAAGGTGCATAATATTTTTGATAGATTTTCTGTTAGACAAATTACTTGCACTAGCTCTTTTTCATTTCTTTCTTCAAATTGTATTAAATTAAGTCATTTTTTGGGCATCATTAAAAAGCTGAAGAAAAAAAAATCCTGTAAATGTCATAACATTTATACGATCATTTCAAAAATGCCGAGTCTAAACTTAAGCGAAAAATGGTATTTCTAAAATATAGGGAACCTTTATAGCTCAGTAGGTAAAGCCTTATATTTGTAATCCTAAAGTCGCGAGTTTGATACCTGCCCAAGCCAGCCAGAGTCTTTGAAATGATCAGAACCGGATGACTACCCACCTGCTCTCAAATATAGTTACATTGTCTGACTCAGGCATTCAATCAGCATGTTTTCTTTCCCTTTATTGAAAGCCTGAATACAGTAACGATATACTGCTCCATTTTTCTAGAAACGTATTCATTTTGAGGCACTATCAAGGGTAGAATAATGTGTAAATGCTATAGAGACAATCTCAAAATACTATTTTAATCTCTGTTTTACTTTCTTTTTAAAGTTGCATCTGCTTCGTAGTTTTTCTTCAATTATGGATTTTAAATAGTTCCAAACAGAGCATTATTTCACTGTCACATGTATTATTTCTCTGTGTGTGTGTGTGTGTGTGTGTGTGTGTGTGTGTGTGTGATAAATTTTACATGAACTCCAACCATTTTCCTTCCTCTGAGATAAGGATTCTTGTGATCTATTGATCTATACCATTCCCTTGTCCCACGTATATATGTAAACCGTGGTCTGCATTTATTTTTACATCGTTTAGTTGAATCATGTAAACTGAACATGTGATAGTTATTCTAGCAAATTCATATGCAGATTGGTATGTGTGTGTGATTTGGATTTTCAACGTAGCTTTAAAAAAATTTCAGTCATATCGCTAAGATGTCCGCAGTGTGGCAGTTTATAGTGATGTCTAGTACTGGGGCATCATGCCGCAGACACGTAGCATCATAATATCCCAGCACGTCACATTATCCTGACACCAGACCGGCCAGTCCTAGCACTAACCTCTTAATGCTGAGCGATAAACGAGGCAGCCGTTAGTACCATTTTCATAAATCTTTGGTATGACTCGGCTGTGGTTCGAACTTGCGACCTCCCGCATCCGAGTCGGTACATATTGATATTTTGAGACCGTGTTTAGTACGATATATTGCCCAAAGAATGTACAGTATATTAGACAAAAATATTTATTTCTGTGCTGTGTTTCATGTCATGTATTTTACGATGTCAGCCTGCAGCCCCGAGTGGCCGAGTGAAAGCGCTCACAGTTACGGATTACAGCCATCTCACCTTTGTCTGCGTGGGTTCGAGTTTCCGGTTCGGCCAATGTGGGAACGAGAAAAAGCTTGCCAGTAGCTTCTCGTGTGTCAGTGGTTCTTTCCGGGGTGATCCCGGGTTCTTCCTCCACTATTTATACTGGCCGCCATGTTCAGCCTATCTTGTGCTGAAAAATGGCGTTAAAACCTATAACAACAACAACGATGTCACCGTCTATGTCATTGAGGCAATTTATAAGCGAGCGTTTAAGTTCTGTCACATTAATATATTTACTGACAAATATAACATGTAAGACTTGAAGAATTCTTTTATATTTCTAAGTCAGTGTTTCTGTGATATATATATATATATATATATATATATATATATATATATATATATAGAAAGTATATATATATATATATACCTATATATATATATACTATATATAATGTATTATCCAAGTTATTGGACGTTATTTGTTATCCGACGACTACATCACTATACTGCAACTAATCCAAGGTTTCAAGGAAATGTTTCTGACGTCGTGAAGCAGGAAGTAACATCTAAATGCAAGCAAGCTTACGCTGAAAATTAAATCCAGTCACCTTTAGCAATAATGTTACCTTAATC
This sequence comes from Megalonaias nervosa, assembly GCA_016617855.1. NCBI lineage: Eukaryota > Metazoa > Mollusca > Bivalvia > Unionida > Unionidae > Megalonaias > Megalonaias nervosa. The sequence goes on from JAECUM010013717.1 coordinate 32,599, forward strand.
TGTTATTTTATATACATTTTACAGAATGTTTAAATCTTTACATTTTATATTTTTTCTTGTTGTGCTTAGTTTTACATTTATTTGGAAGTCTGTATCTTCCTAATTTTTCTGCAAGTCAATTTTACATTTTTTGGAACGTGACTTTTGTTGGCAGTACATAACTACTTTTTGTGATGTGGTGCTATACAGCACTACTATATACATGAATAGATTTTCTTCAGTGTTGCCTTGTTAAACTATATTAAGATGTAATGGACACAACGTTTGGAAGTTAAATTTTAATACCTGTATGCGTTACCTCCCTTTAATATAACCATGAATCATAATATTCCAGTGTAAGCTTTAATCACTTGATACTCGATCCTTTTCAAAATTTGATGTAAGTACATAATAGTTTATTTAGTAGAAATTGCTTTTATATTCGATGCAAACATGTTTTTAGAACAGTACCAAATAAAAAAAAATGTTTCCCGTACATGCGGATGATCTAGATATAGCTACAAAAGTTGTTTACGAAAGCAGCAACAGAAGAAACAATAAGTAATAATTCTGCTACTACGATTAACGCTGTAGAAACAATATGTGCACAGTACAAATCTTTCTGTGTATATTCTTCGTATGACACCACTATTTCATAATTTCTTCTCTTGAATTGCTGCCCGCAATCTTTTGGAATATCGTCCAATAACAAATGTATGGAAGGAATGGATTCAGCGAAAAGCTGAAATATTTGTAAGTTGCCCACAGTGTTAGAAAGAAAAATATAATAGTTTCCGTAAGTCTGTGAACAGTAATAAAGTCTAGGTAAGTCGTATTTAAATAATCTTATCTTGAAATATGTACAACATTACTATTCTTGCTAATAATAATACTAGTGTTTTTCAAAAATCCAGGGGAGGTAAATCAAACTGGATTCAAAACTATATCACTTTTATCTTATCATGTATTGCTGTTTTTGTATTTTTATTGTCTCTGCTGCTGCTGATATTACTACTAATACTACAGCTACAAAAATATGAAACACCTAATTTTCTTTATAAAATGGCTACTTTTATTAGCTTATTAGTACGCATCCTTTACAGACGAGACGTAACTTTTCACGTAAGAAATATATTACATTAAGAAAGTTGTAAAGAATTAGGCTGCACGTGCAAAGTTTACAAGTTATATTATGCATGTATTTGTGAAGAATATACACACGTTTCCAGTATAATAATGATACAGTGTTAGTATATATACCGTGCATGTACACATCAAACAGCGTGTGAATGTAACGAAGAAGAAAGCAAATATATACGTCAGCAAAACAAATATAGAATGGACTTGAAATTCTGGTAATCCTAAAAGTTTTCTTCTTTATCAACGCATATAAAAAATTTTACTTTTTGACATATTTTGTTGATAATTTTATAATATTTATTTCCCTTTTTCACGTCGACTCTTACATCAATATATTTTCTACAAAGGAATAAATATCCCGGCAGAGAAAATAAATTGCTTGTATATATTTTCTAATAATGTGTACTGATTTTGGAGGAGTTGTTGCACACTTTAATTATTAAAATGGCGACATTTTTGTGGAACTATGAAAAATCTACCGACATTACCCCCGTATGAGAAAATGATTAATTTGAATTTACAAGTCTGCAATTATTGAATACGTGTAAAATTACATATTAAATATCGGCCAACTCTTACAGCGAAGTCATATTCTGGTATCCCAACTTCTACCTATCTATTCGCTTATAAATCGGGTCCACCTACAACCAACATAAGCCATGATATTATCTACGATTACTTTTGCAAGCATTGGGAATCAGGGTATGATCTGCTTGTATGGCTAAAGCTCTGTTCTGTATAAATGTTACTTAAGTATTACTAGTTGAGGTCTTCGTTGTAAGGAAATGAACTAATCAAATTCTGGCAATAAAAAATGTTTAAATGTAAGACCACAGCATTATTGTAAAAAGTCAACCATTAAGTTAAACATGCTCTGTCTCTGTCTCTGTCCCTTCCCGAAGTGTTTCTCTCTCTCTCTCTCTCTCTCTCTCTCTCTCTCTCTCTCTCTCTCTCTCTCTCTCTCTCTCTCTCTCTCTCTCAATAAGGGTTGTAAATTAGTGGCTAATTTATACTTTGCACCCATCATGGCGATGAGAATCAGATGTATACTCTAATGCTAGACAAAACAGTACTAAATCAGGGGCGAGAGAATTGTTACCAGATACATAAAACAGGACGCATGATGGACACAAGGTCCTGACATAAGCTTACAGCCAAGTGAGCAAAAAATAAACACGCTGACGTGCTTAAGCAGAAGCCGATTTAAAACAAAAACAGATTCATTCATGTGATTATGATTCGTGTACGTACCGAATCGGCTGTTAAAGAAGAAACAAAATTCACTTTCTTATATCAAACAATGATCGAACATTGATGTATGTGCCTATTGTATGTAGACACACACATACAAAGACAGACAGGCAAACAGAGAAAGACAGACAGACAGACAGAGAATGCCACACTGTATCACAAAACCTGACAGGGCAAGTAAAGAATGCACCTTGTAAGCACGCTGGACAGACATGCAAACATAACGAATTTACAGCATGGTACGATATGATAACTTTAACTTAGCATCTTGTACTAAAATCGAACTTATAAGCTAGGTAGGTGGGTGGGTGTTTTTATGGTCGACATTTAACATAGTATCATACAAAATGAAAAAAAAAAAAATATTTTATTAATTCATATTTTTCATCACATGAGATCAATATGTACATGAAAGACCATGTAAATTGTTAACTTTGTTTTTCAAAAATGGGAAGGTGATTCCAAAAAAAGAGATTTTGTACCAATTAAGGAAAGGTATTTATCATACAATGATATAAGTCGTATGAAGTGACATGGGAATCACACATATTTCTTTATCCAGCAAAGGGGGAGACAGGATTGTATTTTTTATTTTTTAAAAATGCTTCTTTCTCCTTCTTGTATAAAATTAGTCTGGTCAGTTAGCAACAAACATGCTACAAAGCTTGTAAAATGTGATACTAACATTTCATTTGGCATGGTTTTAAGATATCTTGACTAGAATAAATTTAGCTACAAATCTAAGTTGTCCATTTGGCCGTATGACCTCACTATTAAAAGTGACAAACATAAATAATTATTATAGATATCTTGTGATTTCGTTGTTGTTCTTGATTCTAGTATATTTTTTTTGATACATTGTGTCTCAACTGACTTCTCACCTTTCTCCTGTGATAACAGTATTTACTCATATGCTGATTTCGTTATGTTGTTGTGTATATTTAATTTGATTGTTTATTTGTTAAGTTTTTTTTTAATTTAATTCCATTACATTTCTGTTTGACCTGATTGACTTATTTTTATTTCATTTTATGTAAACAACTAATACATAGCTAAATTATTCTCTCTGTATATGGGCTTGATATCAGGATCATTATTAATAGAAGAAGTAAATATGTTTATTTGGGTCAAAGTTGTATAGTTTCCTAAGTGAATTATACATAATCCATGTTATTGTTTTATAAACAACAGGATCATTCTAGAAGGTTATTTTCCATTACGTAATGGGTGTTTTTAGAAAATGCTAATTGCGACCTGAGGTCAAGTAGAGAACGATATAATCTTGTGATTGTGAGGACTTGGTCATTCGTGCTTTAACATCTAGCACTTTCAAGTTACATTATGTTGTGACCAGTTGGGCTGAATTTTATTTTCTTCAAATTATTGAATTCAAGTGATTATTTTCTTAGAAATACAAAAGTGATCTGATAAAATTCTTGGATAGAGAAATTCACTGATTTATACTGAATTCAAACCTGGAATTATATTTCTGTGATTCAACAAAAGACTGTTGACACATCAGCCCTTTAATAGCTACCACAGACACGTCATCGACTTCAATTTTGGGATTTTTCTGAACTTTTACTGAATTTTATTCAGAACTTTAAATTACTAGGACTTGTGTCTGTAATTTTTGGATTATTTTGGGATTTAATTCGCAATACTGCAAGTTCTTTTTTTTTCTTTCTCATTGTCACTTTGTATCCTAGGGAAATAAATTATTTGTTAAATTTTACAAAGCTTGTTGTCTTTCACTCTTTTCTGTTACTTATTTTAAGATCATAGACTCGTAACAATGTCATTTTGTAATGCTTTGCTTTATGGTAAGTGTATCTGAAAGTTCAAGCCTAGTTTTGTAAATATTGTGATTTTTGCATTATTATGGTTGAAATGTTCATATATTTATATGAATCATATCTTCAGTGGTTTGTCCTAAATTGAAAGGGTTTATATTCAAAATATTTGTACAGTACTACAAGAAGAAAATATTATCGGATAAATGTTCCTGGTGACTTGAATTGCAAACGATCTGTGACATCAGAAGTAACTACCTCGTGGGATATGTTTTGTCCAGGACACAAGAGAGTCTCTAACAGACCTTGATAATAGTCAAAATCCTGACAAATGTACGGGCTGCAAGACTCCGTCAAAGTAGAAATTATTTGCTTATGTTGTTTAAGCAAGGTGACGGTAGTGGATTAGAATCATCGTTTCTAAGAAAATTTGTAAAGTGTTAAAAGTCATACAGGAACTAGCATAATGAAACAAAACTTTGCAAACGAGTAAAGTAATATAATTAAAGATCATGTGATTATGGTATTACAGGGTCAACACTTAGTGCGGCGTGAAGTGAATTTTCTTGCTTTTTCTGCTACTTGCTTGACGATGCAACCACTGGCTGCGCTTGTACAATAGGGATTTGTTCATTCGGCCGCTGCAAACCTTGGTGACAAGAAACTTTTGGCTTCATTCAGGGAGGAGACATGGCTACTGTGTTTGAGACCAAATACCAACCGTCTTAGACAGGCCTCCAAAACGAAATGTCATCAGGTAAGCGATGTTCTTGTAAAATGAGTTGTCCTCGATTATGCCATACGTTATTAAACTAAAGAGCTATATGAGACTTCAGAAACTCTCCCAGTCTTCAAAAACTCGGATCTTACAAAACGTGTTGTAAAACGAATGTATAATCTTGCTTTACGGGTTGATGCAAACAATATAAGACTGAAAGAAAATAAACATGCCATGGTTCGTCACCCTTTTATTAAATTCAAAACAGCACTTTCCATGTCGAATCCAGAGGAGCCGGCTATTATCACGTGCGATCGAGCAGTTTGCTGAATTGGCAAACAGTTAATGTGGATACGCTTTGTAGTGTATAATAAAGTAAAGGGACAAACTCGTCATATTAATGCCATTGTACGATCTAGTCTTAGAGGAAAGGCTTCATATAATGAGTCCTTTTTTATTTATTCACATTCATTCGTATCACCGTTTATAAAATTTGGAACTATTTGTATTGCAATTTTGATTACGAAACTATTGATTGTGCTACTGTTACGGAATTTTGTGAAAGAATAATATGCTAGATACGGCCATGTTGAAATATGATGTCATACTGCAAAATGGAAGTGCAATAGGCTCGAGTCTAAATCTGAAATCGATATGGTAATGTTGAGTATTCGTTTTGCAAAATGGCATGCTGATATCTCATTTTATGCAATTCTTACGTAAATTGAGCAGACTAAATGGTCACTATCATATGATCATTGCGTGCTCCCAGTATTTAATGTGAAAATGCATCAGTGAACGAAAGAAAGAACGAAAGAATGAATGAATGAATGAATGAATGAATGAATGAATGAATGAATGAATGAATGAATGAATGAATGAATGAATGAATAATACTGCTCACCCATTGAACTGTCGGTTGCCACTGAAACCCGGCCATTATCAACATCTATATTTTCATACAGACTTGATTTCCTAGCGGCTAAATAAAAACAGAAATAAAGGATTATGATGATGACGTCAACGACGACAATAAATAAATCCAGTAGTAGAAACATTATCAAAAATAAATAATGAAAATATGGAGGCCAAAAACTCTATTTGATCTCTACAACACCTTAAAATGGAAGTAACAGCGTCAGACAAAGAATCAACCAAAGTAAAGTATCTGAGAGTGGTACACATTTGACTTTACTTCTTCGATTTGTTTATTTAAAGATTTTGTGAGAACGGCTGCTAGAGAGAGGTGATTCCTTTCAAGATATGTTTGACCGTGACGTGCTGAAAGTCACAAATGCATATCTGGTTTTAAGTTAAACTTTTCTCGAGGAAATTATACTTTCTTTTCTAAATCAGATTTACCAGGCAATATAGCAGGCTTTCTTTTTACTAGGCAAAGTTTCCATAACACTCATTTTCTCCGACTGAGACTCGTTTCTTGCAACTTACGTGAGCTGAACAGGTGAGAAAGACAAGAAGCCAAAGGGTCTGTCTGCGTGTCTGTGCATTCTGTTTCCAAAAATATTTTGAGAAACAATATGATGCTGATGTCTCACTTTGCATCCGGGTATTATCCATGTGTTCAACAACAGATCGATAACATGCTGATAGAGATCATTGTCTGTTAGTTTAATAAACTGATGCAAAGTAAGATCCTGTTTTGGGAAGCACGGTGTGAAAAAAGGGTCTTGTTTCATTTTTTGTGCAAATAACGTTTATGTTAACCTTCCTTAATCAAAACGGTTCGGCTTTATACAAGAAATATCTACAAATAATATAAAATCAGATTTACACATTTATCTACAAATAATATAAAAGCATATTTACACATGTCTGAACTATCGTATTAGTTTAAACGAATAACTTTACTTTGAAAATATAATAGTGATGACTTACGAAAAATCTCTAATAATACGAAAATGTTTGGCAAAATATTTCAGCCACACTGTGCATATGAATGCCCACCCCCTTTCTATTTTTCCATATTTCTAGACAATACCGGCAGATGCTGATCCGGCATCGGTAAATTACAAAAGCACTTCATAGTGTCTCATTTTTCTTCATTTATGGTTCGAAAAAAAAAAATTGTTTTGGAAAATTTATATTTCCATAAAGTCGTTTTAATCTTGTACCCGTTAAGTGTTGTACGGATTTCGTCGGTACCTGGCCCATATTAGTTGGCCACTATCGTACAATCACCGGAAGTGTGACTACATTTATTAGATGATTTGCGGCTGCGTAATTGGTAACGTCACGCCATCTTATCTAATAACGGCAGTGCCAAGGCCATGCTGATCAAGTGGCGTTATCACGATTTGTGTCCGATCTAAAGCTTTGTCTACTACAACAAAATGTAATAGACCCAGTTAAACACCAAAACAATCACCGTGACCATAGCGCATGTTTAGCTTTAGAGAAAATGAGTATCGTTATAGAAGCATTCACGCCACTCAATGTAAATAACAATCATTATTTTTCAGACAGCATTAAAAGAACATATAAAAACTAAATAAGCCAAGTTGAACGATCTGGGTGGATTTTGGTGGTAAGACCATCGTTTTAAATTGTTAAGTGCTACGAAGATCACGCTTTTAATGTTACAAACAAAAGATCGACGAGTATTTAAAACAGGAAGAACACATTCACGACCTCAGTTTTCTTCGAGGCCCTTTTAGACTTGTATCCCCATTTGATATTGAAAAATAACCGCACAATATTGAACATTTTAAATATTTTCAATTTCTACTTTGAAACTAACCTTTCCTGTCTCATTGCAAACATTATCATAGTCGATTCAATTCGAGGTGATAGGCTAAGCTTAATCTTTATCTTGCAACGTTAGATTCGAACCCGACATACGTCTTGATGACGTCTTGATGACGGTAACTATCTTCGTACTAATGCAGGCTGGGATGCTTGATCAGTCTATTACTGGGAGAGATAAAGGTACATGATGGACTAGTTAGCAAAAAGCCCGCTTACAGACGTATCCGAAGTTAGACTATCAGTTTGAGACCATTCACTCTTGAAACCTTAAAGTTGCTCTCTCCTCAAAACAAGAGCGCGTGAGGAACGGCGATGATGAACAAACTTTAAATTTATTAGGACAAAAATGGTATAGAATAAACATCAGGAGAGAATGTCAATTCGAATGAAAACGAAATGACAAAATATGAAAGGTTCGTTTGAAAATCGAGAATATTGTAAAGAAGTGAGTCATTTTTATCCAACTTTTAGCAATAGTGTACTTTATTAAATCAAATCTGTATAGGTGTACAAGACTCGAAGTGTTCCTGATAAACTTACAGTATTTTTACCGTTGTTAAGTCATACCCACCTGTACACAGTGTAAAGGAAAAATCTTATGTTCGCTAGCAATCGCCGAGGAGAACAAGCAGTATAGATCGTGATATATAGGCACATTATGAAACAGCAGATCCTGTTCTACGCCTCTCTCAATGTGACACCAGTGAATACGGTAATATGAAAACTTACCCGCTTCATCCCTGCCAGGTACATCTGGGTAACTGTCATCGTGCGTTTGAGCTTTTCTCTGTGCTATTCGGAACAAAAAAAAACTGAAGAATTATTAATACCATAAATATTTGTAAACTTACAATGTTTCATTTGCCTTCAGTCATTGATAATGTACTAAGGCAAGGCCATGAAAAAAAACAACAACTCATGTAAA
>JAECUM010013718.1:0-48842 GCA_016617855.1 Megalonaias nervosa
GATATAAAGACGGACAAATATATAAGTCAAAGAGGACACAGAACAATTTATTCAAGTGGTATCATATTTTGGAAAGAAACAACCCTAAAATATACAACAGATGGTTAATTAGATTTCATAATATCTGGGGAGATATTGGCAATAATAGCAAAATTGTGCTTTTAGAGGTAAATGATACATGTTAATCACAACACGGTTACCCTTTCATCTTTACTTCATGTTATTTGATTACACTTCAAAATAGCAGAATTCTGCGTTTAGAATGAAAACGGATCAAACTCTAGCATTTTGACAATAGTTTGACTATGATAAATGAAGACTAAATTATAAGAAGCATGAATTTAAAGAATGGCTTACTTGATAAGTAATCTGAACCAAACTTTTCGAATAAAAGAATATAAACAGGATTTAGCATAGCGTTTAAGAAAATTTGTTTGCTTCGTCAATCGTTTATGATTTACGAATCTGGACTTGGTCTTTTGACATTACATAAGTTGTTCTTAGTGGCATGTAATCTGAGAAACGTACATCATCTTAAAAGTATAATTGAAAATGAATGTGAAGGTGAGACGCGGGGGGTAAACATTCAACAAAGAATGTCACAGACGATAAGAAATTTTGTCTGCATTACTGGAGCAGTGAATTATATTAATCCCGGTTCACAATCCGTAAATACTTGACCCATTACTGTAACATGCGATACCATAAACATCTGGAATGTCGTCTACTGTAGCACAAGTACTTCTTCTACGACGACAATGACAATAAAAACTCGGTCTCATATCTTCGCCAGATGTACATAACCAAATGCCATATACATTTATTCCCCTGCACACCTCAGTACCCCCACACCTCAAAAACAAAACAACAATGAAAAACATCGTTTTATGTTCAAATTTATGAACAATAGTTATAGGTTACGGCATTTGTATGGGAAAAATTGCACGAGTTTAACTAAAGCAAACACGCTCCTACTTCCAGAAGAGAACGATTTTAATTGGGATTTAGTGGATTTTCTCTCTTCTTCACAAGAAATTGTTCCGGTACCAGCACCTTCACCACCTTTTCATTCCTTACCGTACGTCGAGGATTTTAAACAGAGACAGAAAGAAGAATTGGAGAAATGTTTGCAACAGCAGAAAGAAGCAGAACAAGCGTTTCTCATTCAACAGCAACATCGAGAAGAAGAAGAGGCAAGAAAAAGACAGGAAGAAGAAGCAGACAAGAAACAAGGTCTAGGAGAGAAAGAGGACTGTGAAAGTCAAACGGTGACGGTATTCTTAGACATTTTGGCAGAGTTAAGGAGTCTGAAACAAATGTATTAGACTTCTTTAATACGACTCAAGAGAAAAAGACCTTCCCGAGCCAAACACTCCAACTCTGTCCACACACCTACAACGCCTGAAATACCAACCGTAGTGATCTCTACCAAATCATCGACAGTAGCAGGTCCAGAAGTTGGTCTTGGCCGTGGCAAAGGGAGAAGGCAGTTAAAGCTCATTTCTCCCGTTCCAGAGTTTGTTTGTTTGTTTTTGTTTTTATACAAACGCCCAACGGTCCTTTTCAGGGCCATTCACCTCTCACGGAAAGAGATAGTATTCATTTGCCAAAATCAAGTAAAACTCAAAATCCCTTTTTTCCCATGATGGACATGTGTGAGTGCGTGAGTGTAGGTCCTTATTCTAAAGAATCAAAACCAAGAGACATTTAAGTTTTTCTTCCTGTTATATTCTCTAGTACACATTTACAATCCACTTTCACAACACATCACTTTAAATAGTTCATTTGTTCTATTCTTTGTCTTTTCACTCTCTCCTTTTTTAAATTTCTTCACAGATTTTTCCTCTTCTTCTTCCTCACTTTCTTCTCGTCTTCTTTTCTTCTCTTTCTTCTCTTTCTGGACGTGCCTGGGTTCTTCCACTTCTTCCTGTTCGGAACTCCTCTTTGCCTTCTGCTCCTGTTGTTTCTTAGGGCAGTCTGAAGACCAATGCCCTTTCTCTTGACAATGATAACAGGTATCTTGACTTTTGTCTCTTTTGACGCTTATCTTGCTTTGACGTTGTGGACATTCAGAAGACCAATGCCCTTTCTTCTGACAGATATAGCAAGTATCTTGACTTTAATCTCGAAAGGAGGGGGAGTAGTCCGTCGGCTTCTCTGAAGAAAACCTTCGTATGACACCCTCGCAAAGCTCTGATCAGAAGTTTGATCTGTGTTTACTCTTCCATCTCTCTGGTCGGTTTGAGAGTGAAATGAATACTTTGTGAGAAGACACTGACCCTTTATATAGGGAAGACACTGGCCTTACATTGTGATATAAAAGTGACCACGGCGTTTAAAATGTAGTCATTTGACTTTTTGCACTTAAGATAAAACGATCGCATCATTTCGTGGAGAAAGGAGAAGACAGTAAGAGGCAGAAACGTGACCTATTGCCTCGCACAGTAGCTGAAGTCTTGGCTCAAATCCATGCCAGCGATTTTGAAGATGACATGAGTAAGCCAGAATCCAGAGCCATAGAGTCTACGTCAAACCAACGTCCACCACCAGTAACCTCTGAAAAGTACTATCACATTCGAGAGACTGAAAAGCGCTCCTCTAGAAAATTTAGAATCATGGTCTACACGTATACAGTGAAGTTAAAAGATTTCATGTCCGACGTACCGTTGGAGAAAGCATAAGAGTTCATCACCGATGTATGGGATTCTTAGTTAACCACACCGAAACGACAATGTGAAGCCAAAGAAGACTTAACACTCTCCATTTGTCATGACATTCTGAAAAACCCCGTTTAGACTGAGTTTAGCAGGCCATCATAATTGACACCTTCCAAAGTCATCGACAAGATTCAATACTTGCAGGAGTCCAACGTCAAGTTTCACATCACCGATGGAGAAGCGACATTGTACATGGCCCACGTTTCTCTTCCCAAAGGGACTGGACAACGCAAAAAGGCGATATTGGTGGATGACCCTCGCAGCATCAAGCGTAACAGCGTCCAAAGTAACAACCCTCAAGACAAGATGTGTTTAGATAGGGCCATCGTGGTGGGACCAACATATGCCGACAAGAACGACACGGTAGAATGGACAAAACTGAAAAATTATTCAACCATCGAACCGAGCCAAAACAACGAAGAAAAGCAGAATTCCTGTTACAGCAAGCTGGCCTATCTAAAGACACACCCTGTGGCATTCCTGAAATGCAAAAATTGCAAGACGTCTTGGCTCCACGCTACAAGTTGAAAACACACCTTCAAGAAGTGCGCGGATCTCTGTTGCTTCGACGCAACAAATTCAAAGACGGGAAATACATTCACGTCTATCAACACGATGAACATTTCGATGTCAGTACCAGTATCACCGTATACCTCTGATACAGTTATTACTGTGAGAAATGTGACTATGGCCATAACAATCTAGAGCAACACAAGCATTGGGGATCGAAATGTCCAGGATGTTTAGCCTCTAAGCCCTGTCTTGACGAAGGACAAGAACGAGGGCATTAACCTGCATCTTAACGCACTTTTGACAGCCCTACCTGTCACCAACAACTTCTCGAAACCGAAGGTTCACAGAGGAAAAGTGCTTGTCAACTGCTGAGATTGTGTCCTACTTGTGGACAAGGCATACGTACTAATAGTGCAAAAGCACACCTATGTCCAGGAAAGAAACCATGTCACCAAATCGTGGAACACGAAAGCTACATTAAAAAATACCAACCCCAACAGGAGGAAGAAAATGACCAGAAGAAGAAAGGGAATTTCATCCTTTTCGATTTCGAATGCATGCATGAGACTGGCATTCACATTCCTAATTTCTGCGTGGCTCATCGAGCGTGCGAGAAGTTCATCCATGAACCTATCGTTTGCCATTACCCTCACTGTAGCAAGACTAATGGCGGACGTGCAAAAATCTTTCGAGGACCGAACATGCTGACCGATTTTGCCCAATGGATCTTAGACCCTATGGACGAGACGTGGAGCCAAGAAGACATCGAACGTTACGGAGATTGCTATCGCTATGCCACGGTGATGGCTCACAATTTCTCGGGATACGATGGACAGTTTCTTCTCAAATACTATACGGAACAAAACCCCCTAACGTCCGAAAGTCACTTTGAACGGAGCCAAAATCATCTCCATTCAAGTGGGACAAGTGCAGTTTAAAGATTCGATGAGTTACTTAGCCATTCCTTTGAGACGAATGCCTAAAACGTTTGGAATGACAAAAATGGCCAAAGACTATTTTACGCAAGTTTTCAATACCGAAGCTAATCAACACGCCGTTCTACCCCATTTGCCTGAAGCTCACTACTACGATCCCGACAACATGCGCACCGAACAATGAGAAGCTTTCTACGTTTGGTACCACACTCGTGCCTCGGACCCCTTCAACTTTCAGGAAGAAATATTTAAGTATTGTCGTTCCGACGTGGACATTTTACGGCGTTGCTGTGGAAAATTTCGAGAATTGTTCATGGAGCACGGAGGGATCAATCCTTTGAAAGAAGCCTGCACCATTGCCAAAGCGTGTTCCTTAGTGTACCGCAAACGATTTATGCACGAAAGCACCCTGGCTGCCATCCGCCATCAAACGACGAACTTTGTCAAACGTCAATACTCGGTCAAAGACCTACGGTCTCTACATTACTTGTACGACAAAGAAGACAAAAAGATACAACATGCCCGAAACGGGGGAAGCGAAAAGCAATCGGGCCGTATTCAGTAGATGGTTGGGACTTAGAAAACTCCAAGATCGTGTAAGAGTTTAACGGTTGCTTATTTCACGGATGTCCCGTCTGTTACCCTGGACATGACGTTAAAAATCAGCTTTTACAACGTACCATGGAAGTCTTGTACGAAGTTAGAACAGCAAAGATACCAAGTGGTAGAAATGTGGGAACACGAGTATGATCACCGTTTGAAAACCGATCCCAAGTTTAAACTCGTCCTGGAATGTCACAAGCTGGTGGACCCTCTGAACCCGTGAGATAGTTTGTACGGAGGACGGACGCATGCCACCTGTTTGCTGTACCACGCCGACGAGGAGAAAGGAGAAGAAATCAAATACTTGGATGTGTGTTCGCTGTATCCTTAAGTGTGCAAATATCGTCACTTTTCACCAGGGGACCCGCAATTTCTGGCGGAACACATCGACCTGGACAACATTCGAGAATACGAGGGATTGATCAAGTGCAAAGTCTTGCCTCCCACGGACTTGTACCATTTCGCTTTACCTCACCACTGTCAAGGAAAACTGATGTTTCCCTTGTGCAGTACTTGTGCCTAAACGTGCAGCCAGGACCAAGCTTGTCATCACATCCAGGAAGAACGTGCCTTGACGGGAACGTTGGTCAGCGTGGAATTGTTCAAAGCTCTGGACCTGGGATACCAATTGTTAGAAGTGTACGAAATTTACCACATTCCCAAGACAGAACAGCACCACAAGGGTGACGAGACTCGGAAAGACTACGTGGATGCCGTTTAGAAACTGAAACAAGAAGCCAGTGGCTATACTTCCTGGTGCCACACTCCCGAAGACCAAAGGATATTCAAAGAGAAATACTTTGACCAGGAGGTCATCACTTTAGAGCACATCGAGAAAAACGAAGGAAGGCGATCGTTTGCCAAAGTGATGTCAAATTGCTTGCGGGACAAAGTGGCAAAACGGCTGTGTTTACCCGAGACAGAGTATTTGTCCGACCCTTCCCGCTACTCCCAGATGATTCACGACAAAACGAAATAGATGAAACGCGTGGACGTCTTTCGTAAAGACTTGATCCTGGTCAATTACGAAGAAGAACTGGACTTTGTAGAAGCCTACGAATTTGGAAATGTCATCATTGCGGCCTACATGACATCCCATGATCTCTTCAAATTGTACCAAGCTTTAGAACTGTTAGGAGATCGTGTGCTGTATTTTGACACGGACAGTTGCATCTATATTTAACGTCCTTATGATCATCGTTACCCTAAAATCGAAGGAGACCGTTTAGGAGCCTGGACGGACGAGCACCCCGACGACAAGATTCTAAGTTTACAAGTGGCGGTCCTAAAAATTACGGAAACGAATACCGGGACAAACAAGGAGGAGTGCACATGGAGTGTAAAGTGGAAGGATTGACTCTCAATTATCGCATCAGTCAAGTGGTGATATTTGGGGTCTTGAAAGAAGCCTTGCAGTCTGGAGAGGATCAAGATTTTAAAGTGACCACCTACCAACGTCACTAGATTGTACATTTAGCCACATACCAAATCTTCAGTCGGCCTTTGGAAAAAGTGTATCAAATCAAAGCGAGTGCGGCTTCCCAACCACTTCACTTTACCGTATGGTCACGCTGATTTTGGTCATTATATGAAAAGTGACAACGTCCAAGACCGATAGTTCATTGTAACTACAAACACCAAGCAAGAAAGATGAATACTTTTAAACAGACAACATTCAAGTTCAGTGATTCTCAAGTGGAGTGCTATGTCTTGCGATGGCAGCGATGCCGTACGCTATGACCTCAGCGATGAAGTACCACATCATGGGAACTTTGCTATGACTACTACTACCACTACTACAATACTTACCATGGAAAGTGATGCTGTGCGTGTCAAACCTGACGGATGCGAAAGCGATGCCACTCGTTATCGTACACCTTATCACTTTACTGGTTTTCATTGTCAATGTCATCCTCCAAGTGAAACTATGTGGCTACCATCCTACGGATGTCATCCAACCCTGAGCAAACTACTGCGGATGTCACTGTACCCTCATAGAAATGAACCTGTGAAAGAAGACTATTCGTTCCCTGTGCGTTTCCCTGAATATTGCGACTTTGAAAGTTGTTTCCAAACCTTCCAAAGAAAATGGCCTAAATATCTGGGAGGACCTACCCCCGAAGAATCAGCCAGAGCCGCATTTATCTGCTTAGGCGAAGGTGATAAAGTTAAGTACTTCAGTTGCGGTGTCACTTCACCAGTGGGAACAGAAAGATTCCGCTTACCTGGAACATGCTCGATGGTCTCCGCACTGTCACTACCTACCTTTAGTGGGACCCCAGTAATTTCTGGATGGATACCTTACAAGAGAACGTTCGTGGTTTGCTTGTGGAGTTGAGAGAAAGCATGTACTGAGAGTTTGTCAAAATACAAGTGAAACGCAAACTCAACATCATTTCTCCATTTTTAAATTATGCTCTTTTCCAAAGCAAACGTAGACTGATCATGGGAGGACACTACTTCAGTCACAAATATAAACGAGGCTATTGGCCACGACCCAGTGATTCCTGATTCTTGGAGGACACTATTTTTATTACTTTAAACAAAAGAGGGTATAAAATCTGGCTACCATCCCACAACCTCAGTAATCGTAGGATGGATTCTTTACAAGAGAACATTGGTGGTTTGTCTGTGGTGTTGAGAGAACGCATTTACCGATAGTTTGTCAAAATACAAGTCCAACGTAAAGAACAATTGCATCCGTTCCGTCACCAATGTTTTGAACCACTGGTACCTAAATGCTATAAGAGGACTGATTCATGAGAAAGCGTTATAGTGGTCAGACATTGTTCAACTGGACGAGGACCAGATGACTTAAGACTTCTTACAGGCTAGCCATACTACACCAAATTAAAGAGGAAGAGTTAGAGGATTATGAAAATCTTTTACACGAACAAATCTTGTTTCAAGAGGAATGGTCTGTGCGATGTTTGGTGTGTGAGTTAGTGACTAAACTATTTGGATATGTCAACGGAGCATGACCAGTTCTGTGCAAGACGTATATTTACAATTTCCGACAAAAAAGAGGTATAAAAACTGTCAACCATGCCACGACCGTTAACATTAGTGATACTATGATTGCTGTTGAAGGAAATCAATGACAGTATTCAGACTGTGTTGGATTACCAACACTTTTAACGAGCATTGTATCCCATGATTTTGGGTCGATGTGTGGTGTGTGTCTTAGTGACTTGTTTTTCTGGGATTTCGTTTACCAGCCGATTCCTTGTGGGCTTGGTACAATCTGTACTGTGAATTACCACAAAAAAAAAAAAACGTGAGTGTAATACCTTTCAATGTACACTAGACACTCATTCTGTTAAAAGCCTTGCGGTTTCATCTCGATACTTCTCGACCTTTTTCTGGAAAAAAGATTCGTAAACTTTTAGTCACTGCAGAACGTTTAGTCACTAAAACCCTCACTGGCCAGATGTACGTGTTTGGAAAAGTTTGGGTTTGGAGACTTGGACATAAGAAGCGGCAAACTATGTCACCTTCGTCACCAAAAATGTTGTACAGTGACTTGTTTATATTAAACTTTGATCGAACATAAACATCATTTGATCGATCGTCCACCTCAACGTATCGTGTGGTGTTACAAAGAGTGGCTATCGGCGTAGAGCCTTCTGCAAGAAAAGAAAGGTGATTCCATCGTGTTTGTGGAAGGCATTCCTCGCGAAGATGACGGGATTGTGTCTGACCCCGTCAAACTCATCTGGTCATCTTCTACGACATGTTAGCAGATGCCGAAGAATAAATTAAACTGTGGTTCAAGCGCAAAGGGCATCATCGTAATGTCACTGTGAGTCACATCACTCAAAATTTGTTCCAACAAAATAAAGCCCATCGCACCATCAGTCTCGATGCTCATGACGTGGTCTTGTGTAAAAGTTCTAGAGATAAATTGCAAGTGCAAGTGTTAGCCAAACAGTTAGGAACTCCTTGGTTGACATATAAGTACGACGATGCCACTTAAACCGCTCATGCCTGTTTACTCGTGGATTTAAAACCCATGACCTTCGATTATTTGCGATTTCGTACCCATTTGTTTCACCACTGGTGCCAAGACGGAGGGGCTGTCGTGTACACGTCCCAGTCGACTTAACAAAAAATCTATAAAAACCTCGGACACTTTTGGTCGGTCTCACACAGAGTCAACATGACGTCCCTTCAGTCTCATCACTCAGCACTTCTCCTTCGACAGAAGTCAAAAAGAAAGAAGGGAAATCAGAAGTGAAAAAAGAAAGGAAGACAAAAGCCATCCCATTACCACCACCACAACACCACCACTACCCTCGACTTCTACTCCCTAGGCACGTCGGATACGTAAAGCTGTTTCCAAACCACCATCTCTCCCTATCCAAAGTATCATCAGTGAAGAGTGAGGACTTATTAAAAAAAGTCCTGATGGAGAATGTGTTAGCCAGCATTTATTACGATCCATCAGATCCTGCGGGTTACGAAGGAGATCAGAAATTGTATCGTGCTGCCAAAACGCGACCCAAAAGTGTCCGTTTACCTCAAGTGCAACGATGGTTACAGGAACAAGTCAGGTACACCTTACACAAACCCACTCGACGAAACGTTTCCGTAAGTCGCACCAGAGTGGAGGGGATCGATCATTAATGGCAAGCCGAGCCGATGTCTCTCATTTGTCCACCTACAATCGTGGCTGCAAATATTTGTTTTGTGTCATCGACGTCTTTTCCAAATTTGCCTGTGTCGTGCCATTGACTTCCAAATCGAGCACTGAGTTCATGCGATCCCTAAAACTGGTGTTAAAACAAAGTGGTCGTCACGCTCTTCGATGGCAAACCAACAAAGGCACCGAATTTCTGAACCAAGCTTTCCAAAAAGAATTAAAGAAATGAGACATTCTTTTTTTCACCACCGAGAATCCAGAAACCAAAGCCAGCATCGTGGAACGTTTTCAACGCACCTTGAAAGAACGCTTGTGGAAATATTTTACTCATCAACACTCAAGTACATCGACGTCTTACCTCACCTGGTCCAAGCGTACAACCAATCTTACCTTTGAAGCATCGGATGTGCCCACCAAGAAGAGACTCCCAACAACGAAGTGTCCGTCTTTGAGCGCCTGTTTGCTACGTCACCGACTGTGGCTGTCCCCAAGAAAGGTGAAGTGTTGACGGCTGAAGATTGAGTGCGCATTGGCAAAACCAAACGCACTTTCGACAAAGATTACTTACCCAACTGGACTACCGAATTTTTCGTGTCCCTGAAGTCTCTAAATTGGAAAACATGAACGGGGATTTGTTAAAAGGAACGTTCTACTTGCCCGAGTTACAACGCGTGACCAAAAAGAAGACGAATTGTACGACATCGAAAGAATTCTCGATTGAAGAACCTGTGAAGTGGGAAAACGTCGAGTCAAAGAAGTCAAAGTATATTGGAAAGGATATCAGCCGAGTTTGGACTCTTGGATGGACGCTTCTCAAGTCATCGACTATAAAAAGACCTGACCATCATGCCCTTCAACACAGCCTCAACCACCACAGCAGTGACCACTCCTTCACCGAGTTCTTCTCTGCAAAATCTACAAAAGCAACCCTTGTGGGCGTGGTGTGGAGAAAGTGTGCCTAAAACTCAAATCGTCTTTTTCTGCCATATCTTTGTGGTGTATTGTGTCATCGGTGCTGACATTGCCAAATCTGAGTTTGTAACAAGGAGACAAACAATTGTGGACCATTTTACTCGGCAGTTGCATCGGTTACCGTCTCCCCGATCCTTCCCTGAAATACTCTAACGGTAACAATGAGAGTCTTGCCCCCAACGTCAGTCACCCTCCCAATAGTCACGACCCAAACAACGATAATCCTCTTTTAGATCCTCCTCTAACCTCCAGTGACCCTTCGGACAGCAGAACTCTGGAATTATGAATAACCAATTTTACTTAACGTTACCCAGGGACAGTTCCATGGATGTGTTTCCCAAAAACCCATGATGCTGCTTCACGGCCAAATTACCTGAGGCCATCCAATTGGATCACGAAGCCCATTGGGAAGTGACTTTGGTCGAAATGATTCACCCTACACAAATCAAAAACATCACTGAAAGTCAAGACACTTTCGAGGTCGAGGTTCTGAACGACCAAGTGTAACAATACTTGGAAGTAAACGAAATTGTAGATGCCTCTAAGACACGACAAGTGTCCCCCAATACTCCACGATACATCTATATGTAGACAATTCCTGCAGGTTATTATTTTAGTCGTCAAAATCTGGTGGACACGATTGCTGTCAGGTTCAATGCTCTGTTTGGCAAAACCTTGGACAAAATGAAATGAAGTGTTACCCTCGAGTACCATAAAGTAGTACGTCAACTACTGATAAAATTTTCGGATGAAAAAACGTTGGCCATTACATTTTCTCGTGAATTGTTTGATACTTTGGGTGGGGTCCTCAAGATGCTCAAGGGTAACAACATATCACCCATTGCCAAAAGCTTGAATTCTGCGCAGTTTTTTCGATTCCAGGTAGAACTGAACCAAAGACTAAATTTGATTTTTGTGTACTTTGATGTGGTGGAGTACAACGTGGTGGGACACACTTCCTCACTGTTACTTCGGTTCATTCCTTTCAAAGTGGATTCTGTCACGACCAATGACATGGAAACGCCTATCACGTTCACCGCGAATTTGTACATCCTTATTATTTGCCCGTCAGTAATCGTATTTCGACAGTGTCAACATTGCTATAAAAGGAAATCTGGGACAAAATATTCCATTCTCCAAAGGGAAAGTCACAATGAAACTCCATTTTCGAAAACCTTTCTCTAACGGCTTGTAAGTCATGTATCCAGTGTACCGAGGAGTCGCTCGACAACGAGGACATGGTTTAGGAAATATGTTGAAATCGGCCTTTCATTTAGTGGCCCCCGTTTTGAAACCGATGGTGACACGAAGATTGCACTCCTTGAAAGATGCCGCTTTGACGCAAGGCAAAGAAGTTCTCCAAAATGTCATCATCGACAAATAAAACTCCAAAGAAGCTTTCTTGAGAGCAGGCAAAAGTGTCTTGCTTCATACGGGCAAAGATATTTTGCGTCGACGAGAAACTCCTATAAATGCCCTTGACGCTGCCGAATCAGGCATTCGTGCTTCCCTGACGCCACAGCAAGGACAAGGCAGAAAGAGACGACGAAGACACCCCTCCAAAGGTCTTCACACCCCCAGAGCTAGAAAGACGACCAAGAAAAGAAGAACCGTCCGAGACTTAAACGTTTTTGATTATTTTTGAGAGAGAGAGAGAGAGAGAGAGAGAGAGAGAGAGAGAGAGAGAGAGAGAGAGAGAGAGAGGGATTCAGCTCCCATCGAATTTGAAATCAAAGTACAGCCCTAAGATTACATCGATCTGAATAGCAGTTACTCGTATTTGATAGTCAAAGTGATCAAAACGGAGGACACCAATCCGGGAGCCGATGCTAGAGTAGCTCTCGTCAACAATTTCATGCATTCCTTGTTCAGCGAAATGGATTTATACTTGAATAACAAACTAGTCAGCAGTAGCATGGATAGTTACCCTTACGGAGCGTACCTGGAAAATCTCTTGACGTACGGAAAAGCTGTCAAGAAGACTCATCTGGATGCTTGCGTGGTATGGAAACTTGGCACAGCAGGCGGGGCCAAGTTTAACAACACAGCCCTGACAGCAGATGACGATCCTCACAATGTGGGTTTTAACGATCGTCAAAAAAATCCTGCAAGGACGTAGTTTAGAACTGATGGATCGTTTGCATTTGGACATGTGGTTACAAGAGAAGTATTTGCTGAACTGAGTGGATATCCGCTTGAGACTGAATCTCAGCAGTACCGCTTTCCATTTGATATGCCAATGTGTTGAAGTGAAAACCTTCACCGTTTCAGCTGGACTCCGATGCAAGATCGAAGATCATCTGTTCCAAGGACAGTTACCCAAACGTTTAATCGTTGGTATCGTCAGCAACGGAGTCCTCAATGGAGCCGTCACTGCCAATCCTTTCGAGTTTAAACACTACAGAGTGTCCAAGATCGAGGTCAGTCGCGATGGCAAAACCTTGGGTACTAGACCCTTCGAACCTGATTTTGAAGATACCAAAAATAATTACTTGAGATCGTACTTGTCCCTGTACGAAGCCATGGGACAGCTAGGGACCAACACCAGGCGCGACATTTCGTACGACGATTCTGCAGGAGGTTACGCTTTTTAGGCTTCTGATTTCACTCCTGACCAAGGCAGCGACGAGGCACATTTTTACCCTATAAAATCTGGCCAGATTCGAGTGGAACTTCAGTTTGCAGAAGCTCTAACCGAGACGGTGAACGTCATCTTGTATGCCGAATTCAACAATACGATAGAAATCAACAGTTTGAGAGAAGTCATTCTAGACTATTAGAAACTATGGAAGACTCTTATCCCTCTTTGAACGGTAGAGAATCTTTGGAAAGTTAATGGGAGGATATCGTGGAAGTAGGACATTCCACTAAAAAAGACAAAGACGAAGAGGTGATGGTGATGTCCGGATGGCAAAAACAAGAAGAATATTTAGTTTCCTGTTTTGCTAAACATCTGTCGAAAACAATTACAGCATTGACCAAGAAAGATTGTTATAGATGTCAAAACGATCACCCCGGTCAAAATCAACACGATAAATGTCTGATGATGGGTCAAGAAGAAAAACTGGACGAGTATCAGGAGGACGCTTGGGGTCTCATCTCAGAAGAAGCAATGTTGCATCAGTGGTATAAAGACTTACGTGATCATTCTTTCCCTCCACTGACTGCTCTAGAGATTCATCGCATCGAATCTCTCTTAGCCCAGAGTACGGAGGCGAAGCGAAGAGACGATTACTTGACAGAGATTTTAAAGCAAAAGGTCAGGATTGAATTGATGTCTTATCGTTAGCTGTAAAAGTAGAACAAAAAGATTACAAAAAATGTATACCTGGAAAGTTTATTACCTTTTGAAAAACATTTCGTACTCTGCTTCTTGAAATCCTGTCGTGTGCGCTAAAGATGAACTGCCTCATCGCAAACCTAAAGACCATCAAGCTTATGTAATCAACACGGACGACAGACTTTCCCAAAGATGACTGTGTGGAATAGTTTGATTCGTATGAATTACCACCTTTGGAAGACGACATCATCGACGTTATGAGAAGAAATGCCAGACGACTCCCTTCAATAATGTGAAATTACAAGGGACATATTCCATGGTGTGTGGACAATATTGTGTGTATTTTCTTCATCAGCGTAGTCTTGGATATCCCTTAGAACATTTAGTGACTTATTTTGATCGTGACTCTTCTAGAAACGATGAAAAAGTAGATCGATGGTTTTGTAACCATTATGGCTATCTCTTGTCTTTAGCTAGGAAACGTTGTGTACATGAATGGCCCAATGACTTTCATCCGTGGAAGTCTAACTTGACTTTACAACGTTGTCAACCTTGTGAAAAATGTGTTCTTTGACTTTATATGAATTGTTATATTATGTGTTGGTTGTTTGTTGGTTAAATAAAATGTTATCTTTTGAAAAAAGTGTGTGTGGTTTGTTTTTAAAAAATATTTTTGTTTTCACTATCCATGCTCTTTGACTTCTCTCTCAATCTCTCACCATGAGATAAACCATGATAGCGTTCCTACCCCAAAAATCGTAGGGATGTTTTCTATCGCGTCCGCGCTTGATCCCCATTCTCTTTGACTTCTCTCTCTATCCCCCACACCTCATCCTATCGCCCAATCTCACTCACCAACACCGTCTGCAAAATTATGGAGACGATGATCAACAACAGACTCCTATACCATCTCGAACGAAACTATCTACTCACGGAAAATCAAAGCGGATTTAGGCCCAAACGATCTACCATAGACCAACTCACCAGACTTGAAGCCGACATCAAACGCGCTTTCAACGCACCAAGGAAAAAGAACCGCCATCTCAAAGCCATATTCCTCGACCTAGAAGAGGCCTTCGACCTAGTATGGACCAAGGGGCTAATTGCCAAACTCAACCAATATGGAATAACAGGACAAATGCACCGCTGGATCTCCAACTTCCTCACGGGAAGACGAATTAATACCCGGGTAGGAGATGCATACTCCGAAACATACACATTGGGCAACGGAACCCCACAAGGAAGTGTGATAAGCCCCACTCTATTCAACCTTATGGTCAACAACCTAGGAGAATACCTACATAGCACAATCAACCTATCTCAATTCGCGTATGATAGCGGAATCTGGAAAGTAGGAAACCCCAACAACAGACACCACATCTCACAGATACAACAAAGACTGGACGACATCACCAGATGGGTGAATAATTGGGGCTTTAAAATCTCAAGTACCAAAACTATCGGGATGCTCTTCTCCCGCCCCAACAACCGAAAACCCAAATATCCGCAACTCTACCTACAGGGCACACCCATCCAGTTCGTAAAACAAACCCACTTCCTGGGACTACTACTAGATGAACAACTCACATAGAAACTACACATCGAAAATCTCGTCAAAAAGCACAACAAGACATAACTTGCTGAAACACCTCAAAGGAACTACATGGGGAGATGATCAACCCACACTACTTATGTTATACTGATAATTAATTAGATCAAGATGGGACTACGGCTGCCAGGTCTACGCATCAGCCAACAACAAACTGCTATCCCAACTGGACTCTTTTCAATAAAAAATTCTCCGTTTATGTACTGGAACTCTACCCAACACATCACTTCAAGAGTTACAAATACTAACAGGAGAACTACCCCTACAACTACGCAGAGAGGAACAAATCCTAAGACATACCATCAGGAACTCAATACACAGCGACGCAAACCCAACTAAGGCGCTAACTAAGCTATGCGAAAGATCATTCAGTCAAAAACTTGTACTATACCCACCAGCAAGCAAGAAAGTCCATACCCTCTGCGCAGAACTCCAATTAACTGACATACAATCGGAGCAACGGTAAATCCAGGACCACACCCCGTGGAGAAATAATACCCCAAACATCAGCCTCATAGCATAAACATTCGGAACCAAACAACAAAATCCCTGCAAGATGCTACTTGACATTCAAAAACTACTCCATGACCAATATATGGAATACACTAAAATATACACGGACGGATCTAAATCCAAGGAATCTAACAGAACGGCAGCAGCAATTTTGGTACCAGAACAACAAATACAAATTGGAGCTCGACTTCCAGATGACTGCTCCATCTACACAGCCGAATTTTGGGCAATCAACGAAGCACTAAAATGGATCAAAACTCAAACCCAGCAGCGCCATGTTATCATCACAGATTCTCTCAGCGTCCTCAAAACCTTAGAAACAGGTGCAACACGAAGCAGAGCAAATATGCTCGAGGAGGTGATGCAACATATTCGAGAACTCGAGACAAATCAACACACCATTGAATTCCTCTGGGTGCCATCACACATAAACCTCCTCGGGAACGACTAAGCGGACACAGTGGCAAAAAAGAACCTCCACAACAACGAAACACACTCCCTCACCTACAGCGTCCAAGAACTCTACAGTCAGGTTGGACAGAAAATAAACACAAAATGGCAACACATATGGAACAACTCCAACAAGGGAAGGCATCTTCACCAACTACAAAAAGAAGTATCCAGGAAAATCATTGCCCCAAAGGACACGGAAGTTAATGACTTAAGGATTATCAACAGAATCATGACAGGAAAAACACTACTGAAAGGGAGCTTCGGAAGGTACCTCAAAGACCAAGGGAACCAAACAACCAACTGTCCTCACTGCCCAATAGCAGAGACGCTCGACCACATATTCAACACATGTGCCACCTACAATGTGCAGCGGAACAGCTTCCAAGAATACAAGAAACGCATTGGATCACCAACAACATACCCAGAGATACTGGATAAGACTAAGAACACAAATATAGAACTTACCTACAAAAACGTCATCTCGTACCTAAAGGGGATCCAAAGACATGGTCACATATAAACATAAAGGAAAACAACAGCAACACAATAAACCAGGACTTTGACAATGAGCCTAGACCCACGGCTCAGAGACAAGCACTACCAGCCGTCCAACACGCCAGCACCCACTTATCCTACTAACCTATTAACCAGACTTAACAATTAACAATTAATCCTAATACACTTATCTACCAGACAACATACCAACAAGTGGACCAGGACTAAAAAGGGGACTTTGGCAAAACGGCAGCTAAACACAAGTCCCCAAACCAACCTAGAAGACATAAGGAATCGAAATCCAATGGTAACGACGAGAGAGCCAGGACTACTAGACATCATAACAATGACAACAACATAATTAAGCTGGACACAGGGTAAGTAAAACAACATGCAAACACAAAAGGACTATGGCAAAACGCCAGCTAAAAAGCAAGTCCTGAAATCAGCCTTAAAAGGCACAAGGAATTGAAAACCAAACGCAACAACGAGGGAGCCAGAAATACCATTGAACATCAGATTCAACTAGGGAAATAAGACTATGGCACAAGGACCAACTAACGGGCAAATCTTAACTAAAATACCAAGACAAAAGGACACATAAAAGCACTAGCAACAACAAGAGAGGCAGGACTATGGCAACAACTGCCAAGCCAAAAGGCGAGTTCTAAAATATGAACTTACACACATAAGGAATCGTGATTCACCTTTAACAACAAGGGGCTGCACAGCGCCACAGACGGACACCAATAAGTTTAATCGGAAACACAATCGCGTCGAGGGACAGGCAAGTATAACAAGGGCAAACAGGACCAAGACATCAAAAGCCAACCATACAGAACCAACAATATAATATAGACTAAACAACGCCACAAAAAAACCACTCTGTTCATAGCATGCGACAAACTAAAACAACACTACTCCAACACTATTCAACTAAAACAAACTAACAAAGCACAGCCATCCACATTAACTAACATAACCACTAACCAACACATAATCAACTAACAACTAGTAAGTAATAATAAAGGGAAGGAAAACAAAACAAAACAAACAACAAAAAAAAAATAAATAAATAAAATATATATATATATATACCTTATCTCTTCTCTCATCTTCCCCTCCCATCTCCCATCCCATCCCCCATGCATGACATTAACAAAACAAAAAGGGTACAATATCAATTCAAAATTGACGATTGACAGAAAATAATCAAATCAAGACAAGGAAGACAAAAGACAAGAGAGAGGCAACTGGGGAATACAGCCAAGTGAACACAGGAAAACGACTGGAATATTAACCTCCACTTGGCGGACAAGAACGAGCACTTCCGGAAGAACAGAACAAGGAAGGTCCATAACCTCCACAGGGCAAGCACTAGCCCTCCAACACCGGAAGAACAGAACCAGGAAGGACCAGTACCTCCACAGGGCAAGGACTAGCCCTCCAAATCAAAAACTAAAAAACCAAACCCCAGTCCCTCCCATGGGCAAGCTCTCGCCCACACAAAAGCAAACACTGGCTCAAATCCATACCCTCCCCTGGGCAAGCACTGGCCCACCTCCCTGTGCAGGCACTGGCACAAACCTGGGCAAGCACTGGCCCACCTCCTCGAGCAAGCACTGGCTCAACACTTCCGGACAAAAGCTCTCCTTTCCACCCATCCTTTACTAACCCCCTCACTAACAAACAGGGCCCAAAACAGGCGCTAGGGAAAACAGACTAACGAACACCTGGGTGGAATCCTGCGTGCAACAAGCCTATGTTGAACAAAGACTTTCCACTATAAGCCCTGTCTTCACTTTCCGCTTATTCCACCCTCACCTTTACTAACACAAGGGGCCTAAAACAGGTGCTAGGGAAAATATACTAGCAACACCTGGGTGGAATCCTGGAAACAACAAGCCTGTGTTTCCCACAGATTTTCCACCAAGAATCCCCTTCCCCCCACCCACCACCACCCTCCTATCTCTACTCTCACCCCCTACTTTTATATACAAGGGAGGCACTTCCATTAGCAATAGGAGGCCTCATTCGATAACACCATCGTACAAAACTACCCTGATCCTGTAGTCCCTCCGCCATCAAAAACAACTAATACTAACAATGCGTGACCCCCAACCCCCCCAACCCCCAACCCCCCAGGGTTGCTGACACCCGGCTGATTGGTGTAATTTCGCCATTAAAAGTAAGCTTAGTACACAAAATTCCAACTACACAAGGATCAAATAAGCAATCTTCAACTCAGAAACTTAGATCAATTGCACAGGTGGCCCACACAATATTGAGGATAGGGAATGTGCACTAGCATAACTGGACAGAATTTGACATACAATCACGTCGTTCTGGGCCCTTTGGAGCATACACGGCATCAGCTGTTGGCGTCCCCCGCCTGGTCCCCTTCCTCCTTTCCGCCCCCTGACTTACAATTAAAAAGTACGACTATCGTACATAAAAGCCGTGTTTTTGCTTCGTCATTCCTGAAACACCGACCAACTGAAAAGCTCAACAATTGGGCATTAACGAGTCGCAAAAGCTCTTAGTTAGCATAGGCGACTTTAATCTTTCTCAGTCTCAGTTTCAGTCTATCCCTCACCATTTAGGCAGTGGACACCGAACAGGCAGGATCAGCGGAGCGGGAGTACAGTGAAAGGGGCGCCGGCGGGAAAAGGCGGGACAAAGACAAAGAGCTACACATTAAGGATCACGAAACAACCAAACAAAGAAGTAGAAGTAAATAGAACGTGGCCAAACGATTTAGTATAACAGTCTAGTCTACCGCGCGCCTGCAGCGAGCTGCCCTACACTAAAAACTACCGAAACGGACACGAATAACAGGCTACAACGATGAATGATAGAGCGGCCATAGGAATTCCACAGCGTTAACTCATTAGGCGGTCTCTACATGAAAGAGACATAGGACCAATGCAGCTACCTTGGAACGGATATGGAACAGCCGTCATACCGAAGTGGCCTACATACTGATAAGCCTGCACAAGTACAGAGAAGTCAGAAGAAGACGGAAACCTGACTTTCAATATTGCCTGAATGTATAGGTTTTCATTTTGGCTTGAAAACCATTTTGACAAAATCTCTATCGTGTAATTCGAATTTGATCCTTGGTTCCTCCACCATCAAAATATTTTGTCTATTTTCTCTAATTCTTATGCGCGACACGAAAAATATGAGTCGCTTTGACTTAGCAGATTGGTATACTTTAGGAAATGTATGTACACTTTGTACACTAAATTCCAACTTCGAATTATATTAACGAAATTTTTATAACTTCTTTTATTTCGTTAATTGCACAGGTTTCTTACACACTGTTGGTAATAGGTTCTGTCCCTTAATCTAACTGGACTAAATTTGACAATTTAAAGTACGGTCTGGGTTCTGGGGCGTACACGACGTCTATTGCTGTAGCGCTCGCGCATTTCTGGGTCCTTCTCCTCCTTAGCCTTTGCCAGACCTAATTAAATTGTGCGACCATCGCACATTAAAGCGGGGTTGTAGTGGCACCATTTCTACAACCCCGACCAATTAAAAATCTCGACACTCGAGAATTAACCAGTCGCGCAAGCTCTTGTTAGCGTATGCGACTTTAATCCGTTTAAGTTAAGTTAAGTCTATCCCTCACCATGAGATAAGTTTTAACAGCGTTCCTACCCTACAAATATCGTAGGGATGTTTTCTATCGCGTCCGCGCTTGAGTCCTATGACGCGAGGCGGTCTCCAGTCTGACCATCGGGGAGACTGGCCCAGCCTGGGGCCAAGGGCCCAGCCCGGGGCTACAATCAGTCGCGAAGCACTCAGTGCATAGGCGACTTTAATCCATAGACAATGGACAGTCTGACCATCATTCAGCCGTCAACTAACACAGCAGTGAGAAGCACTATCAGTATTAAGAAAGTCAGAGATGGAAATTTTCCCAGAACAGGCTTTGAATGCGATAAGCTTGCTAAACCTCGAAATCGCTACAGGATAGAGCCTACGAGCTCAAGCAAAGCATACTACGCTTTTGCTGATATGGGAAGAAGATAGTAGAAATAACTGGAGAGCTGCCAAAAGAAGTAATTGGAGAGCGGATGTAATTGGAGAAACGCGCACCCAAGAAGACCGACATAACGAAGACAAAATGAAGCACCACAGAGGGAGCAAAACCAACATTTGCAATCTATAACTATGCAACTACAAGTGACTCCCAGTGTCAGCACTGCAAAGACTCCCACCCAACTAGTACTAAATTACCTTCAATCATTCCACCAGATATAGGAAGATCAGATGAAATCTTAGCCAGAAATGAAAAAGAGGTTAAAGAGAGGGGCATGGAGGTGAATATTCGTCATCAATGGAGTGAAACGGAGTCAATGGCAATAGAGGACATCCAGAATGGGGAACAATTCTTTTAACAATACCAGTACCGCAGGAAATAAATACATCAACTAACATAAGATGATCGGTATCAGCAGCATTACCATTAATAGACCAACAAGTGAACACGAGTTCAGTATCAACTCCATTAGTAACAGCACTGATACCCTCTACGGCAGTACTACCTAAATCAGCAAGTGGGATAATGGCTGAGAGTAAATCTACCAATCCTCGGAAACTCACAACAATAACAACAACAACAACAACTAGTGAGCCTACCAAAAAAACAACCTACTACATCTTCAACAGATATAAATTCAACCAAGTCGTCAGCTACTGGTACCAAACCTAAGAGTAAACAACAGAAAACAATTACGAGAAAAGACACAAAAGATACAAAAGACACAAAACCCAAAACAAAGAAGCGGCCGAACTAAGATCGACACAGTCACACATCAGCAAATTGACGTGATCAACTATGTGGCCGACCAATTTGATGAATGGGGACTTACTTACCGACTACAAAATGCTGACACAACCATCTACTATACTGATGCATTCCGAACAATAATAGAGACCCTCCAAAAAATCTACTATGATGGATCACTGGGGAAAAAAAATCCATTAAGAAATTTGAAGATGCAAAAAAATCCATCATAGACATCACCACTCGAGGAGATCAGTTTTACGACTGCCCAATTCCAATCCAGGCGATGCTGATCAACGAGCTTCTAAAAATTTTCATGGAGTGCAGTCTCAACCAATTCCAAAACACCATCAATGAAAACTCTTGGTCTGGGAGACCTATGCGGTATCAACGGATACAAGGGACGGAAAGGGATAGCTTCTGCCCTCCAGAGAACATACAGTCGTTCCTGTACCCGTTTTCGGAGGTGTAACCTCAGCCCTTCTTAGGGCTATTACATATTTCCACTTAGTAGATTTCAATTTGGCTTGAAATTTCGACTCGATAACACTACTGATAACCTAATATGATCCTTTGACCACCGTTCCAAATTAAAACCACAATTTGGTTTAAATAAAAAATATGTACACTATGTACTTTCAAAATAAATTATCAGGTAGGAAATTTTTTTAAACTAAATCAGTGACTCTAATTGCAATTGTGGCAAACATACAATTGGCAATAGGAAATACTACTATATAGACAACTGGGTTGCATGTGATATTAGGCACGTTCCGGCTGGCGTTGGTGTCTCC
Source organism: Megalonaias nervosa (assembly GCA_016617855.1). Taxonomy (NCBI): domain Eukaryota; kingdom Metazoa; phylum Mollusca; class Bivalvia; order Unionida; family Unionidae; genus Megalonaias; species Megalonaias nervosa. The sequence goes on from JAECUM010013718.1 coordinate 22,325, forward strand.
TCCCGGGTCCCTCTCCTCCCTGCCTACTCGGACATTAAAAGTAGAGTGCGTGGGCCGATTCCCATTCGTCTATAAATCTGGTGCCCCGACGATCGTGTATGCATGGAACCGGGTTGACGTCATAAGAGCGTGCCCAATCCTACGAGACGTCTTATCCTATAGTATACAAACATTTATTTACATTGTGTGCGTGCTGGGTCCATTCCCACTCATGGTAGCCATTCACACTGGTCGAATGGGACTTATTGTCCCACGACCTGTCGGCTAAATCAAATGGCATACTTTGTGTGCACTAAAGCGTTGGGGGATGGGTATTATCCCGAAAATAATCAACCCCCCCCACCAGTGGGAGCATTAACCGGTCCCGCATGCCCTGATGGGCGAATGCGACCTTAATCCAACAGACGACGACGACAGTCTTACCATCCATTGTTGACTCGTTGACCTATGAAGATGTGTTCAAGACTAGCAAAACGTAACAAAGCCCACGTGAATTTACATCGTGTCAGGCAAAAACCTGACACCCAATCCTGATGAGATTGAAAATGTCAAGATGCTGAAAGTTGCCCAAGACCTGATAGAAGAGGTGTTTAAAGACGAAATCAAGAACGAGCAAGAAGAATGGGTCGAGAAGTACAGACTTCAGAAACAGCAGAGGGAACAACAGCATCAGCAGCAATAGCAGGAGCCAGACAGAGGTTTTGTGGACTGCCGTGTTGACACGAAAGCCTTCTTCTTCTCCTTCTGAAGAAGCAGACCCTATCCTGTTGGAAAGCTTGCAGTCAGACGGGGACACAATCTTAGATGATAAGATATTGCCACAACCCCCAACAAAACAGCCCTTTTCAGGGCTACCCCAACAATCTAGTAAAGATATATTAGACAAATTGCCAAAATATTTTTCTGCCTTTGTGTGTTTGTCTGTAAGTTAACAAATAGAAGTGTGCCTACAAGCATTTCGTTTCCCTGATTTGTAAGATAGTGTGTGTGTGTGTGTGTGTGCGTGTGTGATGGTAAGTAAAAATAGAATTGTGCCTATAAACACTTCATTTCCCTGGCTTGTAAGATAGTCTATGTGCTTTTATGTGTAGGAGTGATAATAAAGTGTGTTTGTAGGTCAAAAATAAACGTGAGGTCCGCGCGTTCCATGGTTTTTGGTTATGATATGAGTATTGTTACTTTTTTGTGTAATGTGGATGTTTTCCTTCACGTCCGCGTTTCAGCGATATAAAACGAAGCGTTCGTCAGTCTGACTACCCAGTGTTCACTCGTTAACATGAGTAGAATTTCAAAATTGATAGAACTCCAAATGAACTTGGAGTATGCCAGGCGCCTGCTAAACGAGCTAGCTATGGAAGCAATCCAGGAGGAAGCCAGGATTGAAGAGGAGGAGGAGGAGAGGAAAAAGAAGAAAGAGAAGGAAGAAAAGGTCCTACCTCACCTGATGCTAAGACCTCAGTGTGAGGTGAAATCTACAGTGATGACACCTCCACAACCATTACCAGCACTACCACGTCAACATGGAAGACGTCATCATTAACCAGGTACATTTGCAGTATAAGAAACAGCCCTTCTCAGGGCTAACCCGATCTCTAGAAAAGTGAGACTGATCAAGTTGCCAATCATATAATTATGTATGTGTGTGTGTGTGTGTGTGTGTGTGTGCGCGCGCGCGCGCGCGTACGTTTGTGTGCTTGTGTGTGTATGCGCGTTCGTTTGTGTGTGTGTGTTTGTGTGCGCGCGTACGTTTGTGTGTGTTTGAGTGTATTTTTGTTTTTTCCTTAACAAAACCCTCGTCCGTGCACAACATAATGTGGAGTACTGTCGCTATAAACACTAACTCTTTTGTTGATGTGATTGTAGGTAATGGTGTGTTTTGTAAATAAAAACTTTCCTTCTCCACTATGTATAGATAAAGAGTATAGTGGTTTTGCATAAAAAAAATTATTTTAGGTTAGCACTAGTGTCACTGTGGATTGTTTGGTAGGTGATATGGGAAGTTGGTGAGAGGGGATGTTTTCCTTTATGTCTGTGCTTGAGACATATAAAATGAAGCGTTCGTCATTCGCGCCATTCAACATTGAATAAAAAAAAAATGGCGAGCAACCAGTTGAACAAAATGATGACATGCAGTGGATGACCTGGGGATGGTGGGGGACTTTTTTTTATTAGATTGGAGTATGGCAACTATAGTCTTCATAGACTCAAGATGGAAATTAATAATTTGAAGAATGACCAAGAAAAGACTGGAAAAGGAGGAGAAGGAGGACGAAGAGGATAAAGAACAAATGAAAAGATGGAATGAAAAAATGGAAAAAGAAGAGGAAAACGAGAAGAGGAAAAAAGAGGAGGAAGAGAAGAAGAAAGAGGACAAAACTGAGAAAAAGAAGAAGAATGTAGTGGAGACAATAAGATGCTGATGGAGGAGAAGAAGAAATTAGAAAAAGAAGAAGAAACCCAAAGGCCCTTTTCAGGGCCACTCCATTGCCTCGGAATGATTAACTCTCTGTTGCCTAAAATATTTTTTCGGCGATTTTTGGTATGATAGATTGATGTTCATCAATCTATGTTTGTGTATGTATGTCTCTATACATGTTTCTATATCTATGTCTCTATTGTATTTCTCCCTTCCTAGATTAGCACGTATTCAGGTCAGCCACTTGCAACATGTTGCCAGTGTCCAGTACCGTGACGTCATCCCTGTTCCATTCCCTTTGTCGTCTGTAATGCTAATTCACATTGTCGCTATAAATCTTGTCGCCATAGTGCCGGGACACTGTTTTAACATAGAAGTCGACGTGTCACCCTATCGCACCCACTAATTGCATATGTTATCAATTTTTAGTATTTTGAGTGACTTGTAAAATGGTGAGTCTGTGATAGATATACGATAGCCCTTGACCTCAATATGGTTTTATATACTATTTCTAAAGACCCTAGAGAGCACTGGTCATAGTCTGAACCATTCTATTTGCGAAAAGTTACGAATATTTCTCCTAAATAACTGTTTAAATCAGTGGTTCCCAAAGAAGGCGGTATCGCCCCCTTGGGGGGCGGTGGGATTACCGAGGGGGCGCTAATGCTGAATAATGCTTTTTACTTGGTAAGGGAGGCGGGCGCTGAGGATAACCAAGGTAGTGGTAACCAAAAAAGGTTTGGGAACCACTGGTGTAAATGATCAGAATGGTATTTTCACTTACTACGTCTCTAACGTTTGCTGTTGACATTGCAAATAAAGCATTCATTCGTTTGCTTGTTTGAAAGATTCGTTTGTGACTCAGTGAATTCGTCCACATCGTTCAGTTTATCATCTCTGCTTTCAAATGGACGAAACAGCTTGTTAAGTTCATTCGCAAACAAATCTAATCAACCAAAGCTAAAGCGTCTACGACATGAGTGTACATGGTTTGTTTACAAAAGAGTTCCTAATTCCATAATAATTTTAGATACACGTGTCGTGCAGTATGAAGCCGTGCAATATGGAAAAATATTACACGACTCTGACAACATAAAGTTAACGGAGAAAACACGAGCATAAAATACTACACAATATCAGTTTACGCAGACTCAGACGTTAAATTTGACATGTGCAAAAAGTGTCTTTTTTTTTGTTGATTAAAGCCGTGTTCCATGTCTTGGGACGCTCAAAACCATGGTCGCCAAAGGTCTTGGGGCTCCAAGATCCCTTTGGGCCATCATCGTCGCCCCGGGAGCCATTTACCCTTAGTACGCCACTGATTCCATTTTGCTTCAATCGAAAACGCGATGCGAGGTTCAGGAAGATACTGTAAAGGCATAAATGACTCGTCTGCATATTTCGAACGAATAATGTCGCATATGGTTTTACAGACTATTCACAAGGACAAGTATTGTACATACTATATTAAGATAAAGAGATACATTTAGAACACATACCTATGTGTGTGTGTGTGTGTGTGTGTGTGTGTGTGTGTGGATGCGAGTTTGTCTCTGTGTATAAATGATTTGTGTCTTTAAACAATCTTCTTCGTAAATCGTACTATTCATTCAGTTTTCGTTGATCTTTATTGTTTTAGCGGTATCTCGGGGTCACCTATAGAAATTACGATAAAGTCTATGTTGACGCCAAAGATGTTACCGGTTTGTTACTACATAGCAGAAGTATTACCATGCTATACTCGTTCTTTCATCATTTTAATGAAGAAAATACCTCTGCTTGATAACTCATATGTATGACGTACTTAATGAATTTACATGTCATAATTTAATTAATGTTATCATAATTTGTCTTTATTTATATAGAATGAAAAATTTATTTTTTATTGTAATTATGGTTACAGGACTCTAACCATAGTTTGAAATTCAAATGAAAATCACGAACCTGTCAGCTAATAATTGTGTATACGATACACATAGTGCCGGGACACTGTTTTAACATAGAAGTCTGTTTCGGATAACATTTACATTCATATTAATTATTCACCAGCCAACAGGTTATACTTATAATTGCCTATACTTGAAATGCTAAAGTTTGGTTACAAAATACTGTCTTTGTGATAAAAAAGCTCTTAAATCCGTCACCATTCAGTGTGATGCACTTGTTACTCTCTGTATTTAAAAAGATTCCAGTCGTTATTAATTATTCGCACCTTATCCGTACGCCATAGCTGGCTTATCAACAGCATACTACAACGTAATATTTGAAATGGAAATCGTACCTATAAGCTCAGTTAGAAATAATAACTTGCTAGCCATCCTCAAGTCACATATACATTTCCTTCCGACGATTTCTTTGAAGCTTACATTAAGTATGCATTTGTGGTTAACAACAAGCCAGCACAGTAATGGCTTAACTGATTTCACATAAAATACTTCCGTCTCACGGCATGGAAGTCATAAACACTTGATAAAAAGTGTTCCACACTGGATATTGGTTGAGTATATACTATTGTGGAGGTTCAGCCTTCAGTTGGTATGCATGAGTCAGGTATGCGTGTCAAATGTGTCATTGTTCAGCATGAAGGATGCCACTTTCCACTGAGCTACTTGTTACGCGGTGATCAAGTAACGCTTTACGGCACCCTGACAATACTGGCTATATGGCTGTTCTTACGAAGTTGGTTAGTGGAGGTTTCCTTCGACATATTTTGCTGAGTGTATTTAGAACATTCTGATTTATATAATATTTGAACTCAGTGCATGGAATCTTCCATTTGGAAAGAGGTGTCTTCATGCTGGCTTTTGGTTGCTTTATCTGCCCGTTCATTACCCATAATACCAATGTGATTAGGCAGACAAACAGTGTAGAACACTATTTTCTTCAGATTGTATGAAAAAAAAAATGTTTCTGTAAAATTTGGGATATCACGGAGCTCTCTGAATCAAGGCTTTCAGGATGATCAGGGTATTCAAAAGATTATGAAATTGTTTTTGAAAGCATTCAGTGTAGGCCAATGATTTTGATATGACTTCCAGGACAGGACTTTCTAGCCAGTAGAGGAAGCACAGCAAAAACTAAAACTTCATCACCAACGGATATTGCATATCCATCGTCTTACGCAAGCCACAGGATTCAAGCAATAATGGAAAATGGCGCCTATTATAGAGGTTTTCGCCTACTACCCTAGATAAGTCAAATAAAATGGGTAGACTGCAGATGATCGATCTAAAGAAAAGTAGGGTCCTCCTACAGAATGCAGTTAGATATACAACTCATCAATAAAAATGTAAAGATTGTATTTGCACATAGTTTTCCATTTCCACCCTTTCTCAGAGACCACTGCAGCTCTAAAGTATATGGTGGCCGTTAAAGTCGCCATTGAGAACAAAAATTGCAGACAACTATTAGTCAAGACCAAATTGACTGGATGAAGTGCTTCAAGTGAGATTTATTGAGCCAGTTATGAGAATTTCGTGCATGGAGAAGCTAAATATGTAACCCGTGATAAAGTATTGAGTTTAGCTTGACGGTGAGGATACTTGTTATTTACTTTGATTGGCACTGCTTCAGCGGTTTTATCAGTATTTCGTAGAAATTAGTAGATTTTAAACATCTGCAGCTTACCTTACACCATCGTTTTCTGACCGGTTTCTTAATAGTAGATCTGGGTTTATTATGTGTTACACTGTTATTATGGCCACTGGAGCCAGCGTTTTGTTGCTCTTTTTGTGGGCTGGATCGAAACGGTTTATAGTATTGTGTTTCTTACATGTCATATTATTTGATGACCCAATTGCCTTTTCCGCTTCACTCTTTGTTTGCGTGAATGATTACTCAAGACTAAGAGGTTTGAAGATTGTAAACTTGATCTCGTCTTGTGACCAGATGATGTATGTTTTGGTACAGAAAGAATATACGGTAGGTTTGTTCTTCACATAGGATACGTTTGTGCAAGATTTGCCGGCTGTGTTTAGCGATGTGGCTTCCACAAACGTTCTGGTTTGTTGGACACGTATGTCTTTCTCATGCGTCACACATTGTAGTTCCTTCTCCAGCTTCTACTTCAAATTAAGGGAGTTTCATGAGAAATGATCGCCCTGGCAATTCGCACAACAGTTTTTCGCATTGCAGGTAGAGCGATTGTGAGCTCCCTGTCCACATCCGGGGAAGACATGTTTATTTTTGCAGTGATCTTTGTGCTGGCCATATCTCTGATAGTAAAAACACCGCAAAAGTTTTGGGATGAAAAGGCTGACTTGGATATTTAAAAATAGAGATTGAATTATTACTGGTCCGTTTTAGTTTTAGACCAGATTACACATTATTCATTGTTGGCTTCTTGTATTTTTCCCTACTGAAAGACTATCACTTTCTCACCATTATCCCCACCCCACCATGGGGTCCAACAAGGGGACGGATATTTGCTATTGGCTGGGTTTCTTTAGTCAGGGCTACAAATAGTGGGTTGTTTGAGGAAAGAAGAAACATTACTCGATTCTTTGCAACCGCCATCAGAAGCCATGTCCTTTTCAAGATTCGAAACAACAACTTTTTTTTAAAAACAAAATATCAATATGGCGACCGCTAATAGCATGGATATCAGTTAAATTGAATGTATCTTTAAAACATCTCTACAACCATAGCGTAATTAGCCAGACTAAGTCCATCTGCTCACCCGTCTAGCTGAAGTTAAGGCCGAAGTATCGGAGTAGCAACAACCACCTTCTCCTCTCACAAATTATTATTATTATTATTATTATTATTATTATTATTATTATTATTATTATTATTATTATTACGTATTCTCAGCAGATTCAGGCATGCTAAAATATTACAGGAAGCCATATATGCATGTATGTGTCTGTGAAGCCAAGTAGCCATTCGGCTTGTCGGATGGACGGACAGATAGAAGAACGGACGGACCGACGGACGAAGCCGATGACTACTACCACTACCAGTATGAAAAAATACTTTATTCCAATATTTGTTTTTCTCTCACTGAATGATCTCTACCTTCAGTCACTGCGGTTGTGTCATCCAAACGACCCAAAAAATTAGTCACGCTTACAGTGGAGGTTTCGCATAATGTTATGTATATTTAATTTTATTGTTTGTTTGTTAGTTTTAATTTTTTAAAATTTCATTACATGCTATTGTAATGTAACTTTGTTTACTGGATTTGATATGGTCCAAAATTAAGTTTAGTTCTCTTTGACTTGACTGAATTTTATTCATTGATAAACACCTAATAATAGAAACACTGTATCTAATTTCTGACCTTGATTCAGAACCAGTGACAGTTTTGGTAAACAATTTTTTAAAATTTTTATTTTATTCTTTCTCAGAGTAAGATCCATTAAGTTAAATCAAGGCCATACCCTGAGTACGTGATACGAAACATTGTTACAAACTTCTAATTTTTCTAGAAGGTTGACCTCATCCGGGAATCTGTTTTGCGTCTTAAACTTGTGTATAACTGTTGTCTTTATAGAGCTTGTTCAGTCGGGCTTAAAACACTTGAGATGTCAAGTTACATTATGTTGTGACTAGTTTGAGTTGAAATTTTATTTTATTGAATTTCAAGTGATTCTTTTCGCTGGAAATACATAAGTGCTCCTATAAAATTCTTGGACAAAGACATTCAGTGAAATTTATTCGGAATTCAAAACTGGAATAATATTTTCTGTGATTCAACAAGAAACTGTTGACACGTCTACACTTTGAAGGTTACAACAGACGCCATCGCCTTCCATTTTGGATTTCATCGAGACTCGAACTCAGATTCATTCAGGACTTTTTAATAATAGGACTTCTGTTTTATAATTCTTGGATTATTTTTACATTTGATTCGTAAAACCGTAAGTTCTCTTTTCTTAATTTTTCCCTTTGTATTCTAGGGAAATAAGTTATTTGTTTAATTTTACAAAGCTTGTTGTCTTCACTCTTTTCTGTTACTTTTTGTAAGAGCCTAGACTCGAAACACATAAGCTGCCGGTGACCATGTCTTCCACTTGTGTAACCTCTGAAGAAAGGTATCCTACCATCTATTTTAATGACTCGCCTATACTACAGGTAACGCCTGGCATGGTCTCACTGGCTAGACTGACGCGATATTTTGTGATGAACGATAAAAGGTCAGCCATCTTAATTTAATATTAAAAGAGAAAAAACCCTGATTCGTTCTTCATTTAAAAATGCAGGAAAGGACAATTAAATCATCACTTATTGAAGAATTCATATACTCTAATTATCTGTGCTGTTTAATGTAATGCATCGACATGTTTGCTTATAATAATACGTAAGAATGGTTTAAGTCGATCATAGTTACAGCATCACGTTCATAACGATATTGAATTCGTAATGTTGACCCAAGGAACGGTCTCTAGAACTATCTTATAAACGAACCTAAAAAAGTGAAACTGTGCCCCGGGTCTTTATTCACCTGTCTACTTTATTACGGTCTGATATAAGTAAGGTCGAATATTTAATTTTCTCTCGTTCTATAATTTTGACATCAGATATGGAGTACATTATTTGTTTCAAATGTAATACTGTGGGTACACATCCTTCATTAGGCTAGAGCATTTTTCCACATGTTTATTGTGGGATCAGTTTTGTTCAGACGTGGAAGAATTCCAAAAAAAGTAGTATTCTTCATTTAGTGCATGTAACACTAGGGCTTTTCCTGTCTCTGGAGATAAGTAGAATGTGATTAAATGGTTGAGCTGCGATACTTTAAACGGCGATAAATTGGATAATGAGTACAACAGTATGGCATGGAATGTGTACTGCCGGTTTGGAGTGAAAATATAGATATTTACATGGAAATCTGAAGTTATTATTTTTAAAATGGAATTATTTTTAAAGGCTTTAGTTTAGTTTGAATAATGTCGGAATCTAATGGGGTGGAAGGAACGCATGCAATAAATCTAATAAAAAGGATACATCTTGAGTATATTGAGATCATACAGTAAAAATACAATAGGTTATGCAACAGTGCATATTTTGTCACAGGACCGTTGAACAAAGTAAATACAGTTAAGCAACGTGTACTTGTAGATAAGGAAAATATTTGTAAGTGAAAGATTGCCGAGTAAAAAACAATTATATTTCAATTATATGCATCGCCTTTATAACGACCGCAAATTAAGGATTATGCATCGAAGCCGTTATCTCAGTTCTGCTTGTGATTTTCAAACATGCAAGGCTGTCATAGCAGAACAAGTGTCTTCAATTGCATGGCAAATGATCTTGACAATCACTTAGAAAAAAAAAATTCAGATATATTTATTTCTTCTTGTATTTCTAGTCACCGAGAAATCTGTCATTATCAACGTCCAAGGAGAAACTCAAGACTATCGCAAGTTTTGATTAATTTATTTTCACTTCATACAAAATCTAGAATAACATAAGTTCATTTTTAAACGTACAAAAAGTTATATTGACCTCAAATAATTTTGATGATACAGGCTGACTTTGACTCTAAAACCTGACGGCACATAAAATCACAATGCGCTTTTATTATTTCAAAAACGTTTCATAGAAGGAGGTCTGCAAAGGCAAATTTCGACACTGATGGGGGACCTGTTGCATCAATGCGATACAGCGTTTCACCTCCGCAAATAGCTTGGCGAATACATCACGTCGGTTTTCATATGAGTTATCAGTAATATTACTCTGAAATTAAGACTCTCAGTACAATTGATGCGTTTTAGATCTCCGTCAATTTCGATATACATTTAGTCCGCATAAAATATAATTAGGATTCTTGAATCATAAAGAACAACGATATCCTAGTCTAGCAATGAATTTAAAACACAGATCAAGTACCGGGAGATATACTTCATGACGAAGCAAGACAGCATAGGAACAAAACACTTCTGAAAAGAAACCAATGAATCAATTCAATTGTTACTGGTCCATATGGTCGGACTTGTGGCCTACCCTCTTCCCGCCCTCTTAACAATAAAAGTTTTTAAGGTAAACTCCTTAAAATATAAAATCAAAGATCAACTGCAAATATGAGATCACCCAATCTCCACTCCTTTCCCCCAAAATGGGCACACCAAGCAAACGATAAATTGAAAAGCACAGCATCTCCCCAAAACATGGTCTAAACCTGCCACTGAAACGGCAAGGTCATAATGTGCAAAATATAGAAGTGCGGGCGTTTTCTTTTGTTGAGGTATTACTAAATATCTCGGCTAAGACTACTGTCAAGTGACCTATAATATGGTAAGGATCTGTTTTCCACAAGATTACTAATTTAATAGTGGGTGGTTTTGATACATACATACTTCCAAACACGCATATATATATATATATATATATATATATATATATATATATATATATATATATATATATATATATATATATATATATATATATATATAAGCATTTTATATGACTTTCCCTCTTACTCAGTGGAAGCCTCTCTCTGTTGATCGCAAACATGGGCTGACCTTTCATGTGATTCATACAGAAGTGCTAAACGCGTTGGAAGGAGGTCGAGGTTATTACACTCCAATAAAGCGGAGGAGTAATAACAACTTAAGTGACAAATTTGAAATGTGGGAGAAAGATCTGATTGTATCTTTAAAAAGTAAGTCTAGCCGTGGTTATTGAGCGAGATTTGCATCCGAATAACATTTTTCTCTCTCAAACATTTCATTCATTAGAGACACGTTTCCTTGGTCTATCTGAAGTTTATCTAGCATTTAATTTCCTATTACAGGGACTACTCTTAGTTTACTTATCTAAAAAGGCAGACTTTATCTAAATCTACTAATCGCAAGTACTTCTCTCTTTTTGGTTTTTTATAGTGGCTTGTTATTAGCTTTTATCAACACAAATTGGTGATTTGTATTCAGCATAATTACTACTTCGGGATTTTATTCCGGGTACACATATCGATGAAACTTCCAATCCTCCTCTCTGTCTGTCTGTCTGTCTCTCCGAAAGGTCTTCCCTCATTCCGTCATGGGAATAGTTAATGTTAACTTTACTCCTCAATTATAAGACCTATTTTAATTTATGTTATCCTTTATTAATCAAATGTTGGCAAAAATGTGACCCAAATGAGATTTTGATACACAGAACAGAAGTAAAGTCATCTGACAAACAAATTTGGAATTTAAATTTGTAAAATAGGTACGATGGGTTGCAAAAAGGGAACGAATGATTTTATAACTGAGCCTCAGTTCAAGAGGGAGCGAACTCTAACGTTCTGAAATATCACCATCATTATGTGCCCAATCATTGGTCGCGCGCTAGACATAAGTTTCGAAAGAAAATGGCGTTTTGGTCTACTTAAAATTGAAATTTGGAGTCATTTTGTGAATGAATGCGCATTGCAACAACTTTTCCATTTGATCTGGAATGAATAGATTTTGGTATTTTTGTCGATTCGACGAAATATCGTGATTATGAACTGGATTTATCTACATGAATTAATGGGATTTCAGCAGCGTCTGTGCCAATTCTATATGAACTATACATTGGATTGAAGCAGCGAGGGAGAAGCGTTTTGACATCTGCAAGGGTGTTTCTCTTCTGTCATTGAATGTTTCAAATCATAATGTGGGGAAAATATGAAATCTTTCATCTGCAATTATCGAAAAGACGCTATGAAATTTAATGTTTATTTCATTTTGAGTGCAGTAAAGAGAATGTAATTGCACTTGGAATATAGTCGAAATTACAATACAATTTCGAAATGTGTAATCAAGCTTGAGAACCCATGACATGGCTCATGTAATTCGGATTTGCAGAACAAAGAAAGTGCATTTTGAGGAAATTCAGGATGCAAAACTGTAAGTATATTTTTTGCCATTCTTGTTACTAGCTAACGAAGACAGTTTATGCCTTGTCACTTGCATGTTATTTGTAAGGACCCTGTCTGGCGTCTACAGCTAGCCTAAATCTGAAACATTGTATCAAAAAAGTTAACACGGAATGTGTAAAAGCAGCTGGTATGTGGCAGTCCATGAAACATCTATTTTAATTCATTAAGAAACAAATTGTTTGTTTACAAGAGAAAGGAGTTCCTTTATTCACGTGAATGCAATATGAATTGAACACGCGAGTGCAATATCGGAAAATATTGCACGATTCTGACAATGTAAAGTTAACGGAGAAAACAATGAGCATATAATATATATATATATATATATATATATATATATATATATATATATATATATATATATATATATATATATATATACTATATATATATATATATATATATATATATATATAGTAGAAGGGGGGTGCACCGCGGCTTGCAATCCAAAGTTGAATCTGGCAAGGTGGGAAAACCCCGATGAAGAGATAATACTAGTCATCTGATGAACAACGTTAATGTTTATGGTATATGTAAACGAAATAATTCAGACGTTTCGGCGTTTATATACCATTTTTCCATTTGATAAATGTTAAATGGTCTTTGATACAGGTGAATACTACATTTTGGTTTTCACTGAAGCCGTAGAGTTCATGCAGAATTGCTTTTACATTCGACAAAGTTCTTTTTCGCATACATAATTGTGTAATAGGAAGAAAAGCAATACGCGATCTTAAAAGTGTGCCTTGAAAGCATTGTTATAGAATATTACACACAAATAAACAAGGAATAACAAGACTAAGCCACATTGTAAATGACAAGAGCTAAGCGTTCATTTCCTCTTCCATAATTTTGTTCTTTTAGAAACCACAGAGTGATTACATGCACTACATGTACATAATTCAGTCCCAGAACGAAACATATTATTGCACTGAGTGAGATGGAGTGCATCCGCTATTGAAAGAATATGAATCTTAATTAAGAAATGCTGAGGAATCACACAAGACGTGACTCAGGAAGTGTTTTAGAACGCAATTTCCTTGGGGCCGACTTGCTGTATTCTGCATCATTGAGCTGTACGTGGAAAGTTTATTTTGTTTATGCCAACCGTCAGATTACACAGACGCTCATTGCAGGTCATATGATTGTCTGTTTTTTGTCATTTGATCGCCGTCCGCTTCAACCTTTCATTTTACATGGCGAATACATTTATAAACTGGCGAGTGTGTGGATAATTATTAACGTAACCCGTTCATTCATTATGCCCGTTTTTGAATTTTGAGTCACTGGGTGAAAGAGAGACAAGTGATACTCAGCATCTGTTATATGTCCTTACAAATTCCGTCTCCTTGGATGTCCTTATCTGACCCACAGGTTCACATTTTATTATACCAACGTGCCCACAATATTTACATTCCCATGGCCGTCATATTAACCTGCGTTTCTAAGGATGTTCAGTCTGCTCTTAGCATAACAGTTACTATGTTGGTCATATTGTTGCACGCACGAGATCTCGTGCAGAGTGAATCAAAGACCTGCGTGAGCGTGGCTTAATAGTCCATTTTCCCCTTATTTCCAAGGACTTCAAGACAACAGTCGTTGTCAAGTGAAGGGTCTTTAAAATTGCAAATACTACAAATAAGTCTCTTCTAATCACCGAATAACCGTATATCACGAAACTCTAACTTCACACTTGCATGGTTTATCTACTTTCACATTTCCATGACTGATTAGTAAGCCTTTCCACGTACCTTCACACCATGCAATACAAAATACGACCCAATCACCCAATACAACGACTTATTCCTAGCTGAAATCACAAACTACATATACTGACAATATCCAGAAAATTCCCTCTATTACAAAAATTAGCGAGAGCACATTTTACAAAACCAATCATTGCTGTCATACAGTCTGGTGAATCATAATCATGTACATTATGACATCTGCTCCTAGAAAGTTGCCAAAATTACTCTGATTGAAAAATATATACCCAGCATGGACCCTCCTCCCCATATCAGCAAATAAAAATAATCACTAAAACTAACAAAGCTATGAACGGAGACTCAAATACAAATGACAAATACCCTAGGTTTATTGCAATATTATTCTCTTTATTGTCACGTGACGGCCATATTAGAGTTCCTTTCTCCAGATTTTAGCATAATGGTACTCTTGTTTCTACCTTCATTTCGAATGTACATATAATAAATAAAAATATGATTCTTTGCTCAGAATATAATGTCTCTGTCATTTCACTTTATTCAGGTTTCTTCGGAACAACGACACACTGATTGGTCTTGTTTTGATCTTAACTGACGAATATGTCCAGGCAAGTCATATGAAATGCTACCTTCGGGTGGAACCCTCAGATGACATGACCAGTTGGCCCTTTAATCATCCGGCATTATACCGGAGGAATAATTGTATTATATTAAAAACATGTAAAATCATGCAATGCGGTCACAGATGGGGTCTTAATGTGTGATATTGGCTAATAAATATGTCATCTTATTATACAACAGTGGAATGTTATTGTGTAATAAAAATGGATTAAGTCACGCTTTCATTGGAATGTCACATTTGTGCTCTTCTAAGTAAGAAATTTATGAAATCCATTCCGCAACTTTTATCTTTCACCAGCAAAAGTCTGCAGATATAGTAATCATTCAAATCCAAAATCTTGTCATGTTATATATATATATATATATATATATATATATATATATATATATATATATATATATATATACTATATATATATATATATATATATATATATATATATATATATATTTATGGTTGTACCAGTTCAGATTTAAACAACTCTAGAAGGGCATACGCAACCTGATCTGCTTGTTAACTTTAATCCTATTATTAACCTCTAATCAATAGTGATCTACTTTGAAATGACGGGACTTTGGCAGATTGTCAATTTTCTTCAATTTGGATAACGCGATCTATTATTTTGATTTTCCGATCATTAGCCTTTGATATGAAACAAACGACCTTGCTGAAAGGACAAGTGATCTCAAGATCAGTCCTTTAATCAAGTAAGTTGAAGCACAAGCCGAATTATGAACTGTGACCCACAGTCAATAAACAACGACATTTGTTTTCTTACACGATAATTTTTTCTTTCGGAAGGGCAGGTCGCTCCCATCTCCTTACCGTGTTCTTCAGACGGGCACGTAGCTCCTATTTCATTAGTGTGTCTTTAAGAAGGGCACATTGCGCTCCCATTTCGTTCACTTGTCTGTAGGAGAGGCACGTAGTACTCACACTACTTTGTAGATGTAGTAAATACTATCTGAATAGTACCGTTTAAAAGCAACCAACCGACACAGTTTTCTTAATGATCGAGATTTAAAACTTTCCGCTTAGGCTAGAACGGGTGGATAACATATGGTACATACACGTTGTCATTCGTCCAGTCCATTGAGCTGTGTTATTCGCTAGTGTCAAAGAAGGTGTTAAAGGAAAAGCTAGTTGGACAATGTTGAGGTGCGCGGAATAACAAGCTCATAAATTACGCGCTACGGCCAATTAATAATGATAGATGCTCCAAAAGCTATGAAGCGTCACCCGCCAATCAGCGTATCATATAGTACAATCTCAATGGACAGCAACATACTTCGACGGCAGGAGATTCAGAGACAGACATGGTGACATTGTACCCTTACTATTGTGGGGCAGTCTCATTCTCACTGAATCTTCATTCTGCTTTTGCTAGGTGTACATACTTTCAAGAGTTGTTAACAAAAATTTTACCTCATAAGAAACCGAGTGGGCCATAAGCCAACCGGGTGAGCCATGAGCCAACCGAGTGGGCCGTGAGCCAACTGTGTGCTATTTGTTTGCGCAGCACTTCATTACATAAATGGAAAATAACAAGAGCACACAAGAACCGATGTTTGAAAACGTTTGATGTACTATTCTTATCGTTCACCTGGAACAAAACTGTTTTTGGAAAAGCTCCAGTAAGGAATTTTTCGCAAGTTGTAAAATCATTCTGTTCAAATGACGAAACGCTAGGTCTGCATGAGATTTCCTATATCGCGATGCTTAAAGCTTTTGCCGTGTTGATATTACATGGCACTTTGTGCCTTCTATGTGTTCAAGAGTTTTGTTTTGTTTTGTTTTTAGAGCAGATTTTCCTTGTAACAACACATACTTTTGCTTTTATTTAAGTATGTCCACTGTATGCCGGCTAGGAATGCAAATGTTTGTATATTTCTTCAGTAAGGCTAACATATACCAGGTGACTCGCAACAGAAAGTTTCATGGAAACGCAATATTTGATCACACGACAAATAACACCCTCTGAACGTCTGTCTTGATGGAATGGTATCTCTGGATGACTGGATGGATGTCCAGTGTACCCTATTTTCCCTATTAATAAATCAGCATGTCTTATAACAGAGTGGATAGAATAGCATAAATATGAATCTACGTTAGCTTCACCGGGCAAAAATAAAAATAAAAATAAAAATCTTTGCACATGGTGGGTGAAAAAGCTGATTTTTTTTACATGATGAAAGGCCAAACAAACTTGGATTAAAAGCAAAATGTTTTGCACTGAACGTAATATCCTGTTTGAAATTCTTCTCGAAAATGAAAGACGTTTCTTAGAACGTCATTTTAATTATTGTCCGTAACATCTTTTTCGTTGCTTAAATGCTTTGAACTTCCTAAGCGTATGATTTTGGATATGGTGGGGAGCATGTGCTTAGAAGTGAATTATAATCAATGTCTGAGAATAAGTTATTTTTAATCAGCGCTGCGTAATGTATATTGAATTGTAGGTATGCAAATAAATTTTTGTTCTCATGTTCCTGTGCCAACCAATGTTTAGTGTAATAGTTTCCAAATCAATTGAATTACTGAAGACAGGCAGATGGTAAATTGATTAGATCTTAGCGCTTAGGCTTTAACAAAACTATAGTACAGACCTGATGTTCCAAAACATAAACTAAATAAACAGGTGGTAAATACAACAATAATCTGTCAGATGAAACAGGGTTTCTAAATCTCTGTGATTAATATCGAACATGTTAATGTGTATTTAAAGAACAGGATATGTGTTGTTCATCAGTGAATTTACAAGTGTTAGTTTGTAAGAAACGTCTGATATGTATTGATTTATATATGCCACCAGGTTCTGGCAGCGAAATCCATGCTGTGTTATTGAACAAGAGTCGTTTATTTTATGCAACAAGTGCACGAGCTTGTTATTCTATTTATTCCATACTGTGTAAGGCTTTGCAATACTCAGTTACGTCACTAGATGGCGCTGTAAATTATTTTATTATATACCTAATGTGCAGTTTCCTATAAGATTCAGAAAAACCGGAAAATCACGTGATCTAATGGGGTAGAAAATTAAAAGATATTTAGTCTGGTATATTTGAATGTGTGTCAAAGCAGTTTAAAATGTTGCACTCTGTCGAGCAGTAAAGGAGTTACGTTACACCGCCGACATAGCATGAGTCACCTAGGCCGCTTTGGTTTTCATACCTAAACAAAAGAAGGCCAAATCCAGGGTGTAGGGAAAATACGAATTGAAACGAAAGAGAGGTGCTCAAAATTTGGGAACGCCATACGGCACTGTGAATGATGACAAAAGCAGATTATATTAATATCGAGCACAACGAGCTCTTATGATTACAAATATCATCTGAACAGTGTTCCAGGTGAAAAATCTTCATTACTGGTTTGCTGTTTCCGGTTGTTTTAATTATTTACTCAGTAGAGTTTTTAGCAGAAAATACAACATTCAGGACAAGATAACCAATGGGAAATAAAACCGGTTTCGACTTAAAAGATCAAGTGTTCAATATTCATCCAAGTAACTAACATTTCACACAAAACACAAAAACGTCCTTTGCGCAGGCATTTCCCGGAAGTACAAGTACAGTTATTATGAATATTTCATGTGGCACTTAATTTCATGGGTCAACCTCCCCTCATCAGGCATATTACTGCTGATGAGCTATTGATAGCTGTTCCTTAAAAATTTCTCGCGTTCAAAAACCCCAGTCGCGCCATCAATTATCCAAACAGAAAGAAAATGTCGGTCAGTTGGTTTTTGATCATGTAATTTCTTTTAAATAGACTTTATATTAATACAGTTTCATTTTACGTTTAACCTTCCAGTCATTAAATCACAACAAAGTGTATGGAGGCGTTATCGGGGCATACTTTACTTTCTTAAATAAGAATGGAAACACCATGACCGTTTCTCAAAGTCAAACTCAATGTCAAACATATCAAACCTTCTTCATCAGACTGAGTTTTCCGAACAATATAGGAATTACTCGGTTCTTTTTTCAGAAATTGAAAGGATTCTAGGTGTTTAGCTCCAATCCCCCCTCCCCTCCGCAGGTTCCTCGTTCTTTGGTACGATATAAATGATTAATCAGAAAGGAATAGTACTGCTCACAATGTTACTTGAAGACTAATGAAACTATTATGCGTGATCAATGACAACTAAGCAAAACAAACATCTTTATATTCGTCCCTTTTAAAGTTGACAATTAGACCAACACAAGTTTCAGATTGGAAGTAAAACATTTTATCTGAGCGGCTAAATACGTTTTTGTGTCACTTTCCATTCTTAGCAATCAGAATAAAACGAAGATATACTAAGTAGGCCTGACAGGAGTCGATAAAAGTTCGTGTTCAGCCAATATTTGGAATTCCTTGTTCACTTATTTGTTTGTAACCTTTCAGATAGAATGCTGCATTTTGAGGTAGAGAGAGAGTTATTGTTAGAAACGATATGTTCCGAACAAAGAATCTCACTTTTATACATGTAAAGGTTCTAATTAGATTGGTTAAATTAAGACAATATTTAATCAGGTACATCATAACTGTTATATCGGAGAGCTCAGTTTTAATCCAATGGCATTATTAGAACTGTGTCTGCTCATAACGTCAGGTAAAGCAAAACACGACAAAGCCACAAAAGAGAATTTGCTACATTGTATTGTGTGAGTTTTTACCACCTTTTCACAAAGGTCACTTAATCACAAAGACTATTTTGATTGTACGCTTACAGTTCAAAATTCGCCAGTTCTGTATGATTAAAGACCATTTTATAAGTAAATAGGCGTTCAAGAAACACCACATACATTTATGTCTTCTCAAACGTTTATTTAAAAAAAATAAAGCCAAGTAGGCTATCGTGATCTAGAATCATATTAAGTATTATGAAAGAGGTGAATTTTTGCGACTTATGGTCGTAATAGAATCGTTGTGATGTGTACAAGCACAAAGCTGAACAATTATTCTTATTCTTAGTTCCTATTTCCTAGTATTGTTCTTGTTTTAATATCAGTCTGTAGATGTGTCTAATGTTCTGTTTAGATTTAATTTGAGACGTATCATTTATTTTAATTATTTATTGGAATTACAAAGTGAACATTTACTTGAACTAAAATATTACTTTTGGGATTATTGTGAACTCATTCAAAGGACAATGCCATTGTGGTACATCTTTACACCATGGCGCACATTATATTTACTTGTATAGTATTTGGCAATGTTGACCGGTAGCCTAAATTGCTGAATAAAGTATTATTATTATTATTATTAGTATTAGTATTTTATGTCTATCGTGGCATACACATCACAGGCACTCCTTTCTTTAGCTAAAGAAATCTATGTAAGGAGGAGGAATGTTATAAGGTCAAAATCTTTGCAAGTTATTAAACCATTATACACTTTATGACGGGATACTCTTGACGATGTCGACACGTGCTCAGGAGATGGGATTAAACTGTTCTCTTGACATAAACAGTCAGCAAGGTGCGCCTTTTTACCGTATTTTTCCAAGACTGATATCTGCAAATAATAATGTCTGGGCAGTACTAGATCAACTTCAACTTATGCCAACCGTCTAGAGGTGAATCATACACGAGTTAGAAACACAAACAATCACACGAAAAAAATTGACACTAATGGTAAAGTGAAATTAGAATTTTGGCTAATGTCACAAACATAACTGCTAGTGTCAGAGCAATATGCACATCCTTTGGCATGAATAATGTCAGTTATACATTATGATTAAAATATAAATCGACTGATAATAAGTAGGTCTGACAGCACTGATAAATGTTCATGTTTTACCGATAGTTGGATCTCCCTGTCCACTCAGTTTTAGTAATTTTTGTGCTGTTTCAGGTTGACTGTTTCTTGCTAATGACTGAACATCGTCGTCTTCTGTGGGCATTCCGCTGTCGTCGCGTGGGTTGCGGAAAGATTGCAATGTGTACCAACCCGTGGTTGCTCATTCTGAAATCGGAACATCCTCTGACATTTCCGTTAAGTCCAGACGCTTTTGGTGTAGTTCCTCACCAATGAGTACTATATTGTGAACTACTTTCGTTTACTTGGACAATATGGCGGCAGAAAGAGGAAAAAGTCACAGCTGGGGTATCATCTGTCTCTGCTGTCGTAGCACAATAGGTGCATTCCACCAGAGTCAAACAGCCAAACACATCATATTGATACGTACTTCTACAACTACTTGCGAGGTTATTTCACGACCAGAAGGAAATGGCTGAGCGATGTTCCGATCAGTAGATTCTACTGCCTTTTTCCGCCAGATTTCCATCTGATCAGCGAATGGCTTTCAGTTCACCGTTGGATTTATTGGAGGAGAATGAGTTTACTTCTATGACCAATGTAATGAATGAGAGGCCGTTTTGGCTGTCCTTTCTGAATTTTTTATCATTAATTGTTCTAACGCCTTCCTATCATCTCTCAAGTTCGGGGTGCAGTATTCGGTGACGGGGACGGGGGGATTTGACCAGTTTGTACCTTTTCCTTTATGCGTTTATTATAGTTTGACGGCGTATTTTCTTTGCCTTTAAGGTTCATTAATTTGGCAATTATTGGTCGTAGCTTGGTATCAGTTCCAATCCTATGTGCACGATCTCTCTGTAGGTGATCAGTGTTCGTATCAAGGACGTACTGCATGTATCTTTTCATTTTCACTTCGTATCGTTCCCAGGTTTCGTGGTAATTCGGTTCATCAAATCCGTATAATATTAAGTTCATCCATTGGGACTGATTCCAAATGGTCACGGCGTTTTTCAAGGGTATGTAAACTGCGTCTCAGAGTCTCATAATCTTAAGCGTTCATGTTCTGACTAAATATATTGCCACCTTTGTTGTTCAAGCTCAAAAAGTTACGGTTGATTGGTTTAAGTTCTTGCTGTATACTAGTTACAACAATAATATCTTCTTCCGTTTGCTCAAAAACACTATATCCGAGATCTTACCAGCACCTAACGCTAAACCACTATCTTTATTACAAACAACCTTGCATGAGAGAGTTATATGTGTGTTCTTTGTTTTCGAGGGTTGTGTCTTGGGCGTGGGTTTGGTTAAATACCCGCTATTATGTGATGGAGACTTATGACTAATAAAAATCGAATGGAGCAACTAACGTGACTCCCATAAACTTTTAAAACTCGCACACTCACTTTCATCTTTTCCGGTCGCATGAAACGGCCTATCTTACAGCTACCATTTTCAGCCAACTTTTAGCAATTTTTCTCTGCAGTGAATAGCACGTCTGGCAGGTAGACGCAGCAGGTGGCGTTCTGACATTATTGTTGTTGCTGTTGTTGTTTGGGGGTTTAGCGCCATTATTCAGCGCAAGAAAGGCTTTTAATGGCGCCCAGTAAGACTGGTGGAGGAAGAACCCGGCAAAACCCTGGTAAGAATTAACAAACCACGGGGCTGACATAGTTTGCACTGTTATATGCTGATGCCTTTGCAAATTGTGCTGATGCAGTTAGTTCTTTAGAAATGAAGAACAATGTTGTGGAGATGTTTAGTGCAACTAGTGGAATGTGTGCTAATTTAGATAAAACAAAAGTTATTGCATTCAGAAATATAACTGAAATTATTTTATTGAGAAATGGTGGATTTTCGACGAGTAAAGAAATGTGGCATTGTAAGAGTAAATAAATCCAAATCACATCTGGATATGATTACATGGGATTATATTTCACTCCGAAACTTACTAGGACGAAGGAAAGGCAAAAACTTGCAGTTCAAGCAAGGAAGTATCTAAATACATTGAGTATTATTAAAAATAAGCTCGGCATTTTTTTCTGTGACAGGAGCTTACAAACAATTTGATGCTATGATCACACGCGTATTAACTTCTGCCGCTGAAAGTTGGAGGTGGATGGTTGGGTGGGTATGAATTTTCATATACAATTGAAAAGGTATATGATAGGTTTTGCGCTTAATTTCCACAACTGCTGAGACATACGTACTCCATTCACCACGAAGAGAATGAGACAGACTTATAGTAAGTATTGGATTAGGTTGATCCGAATAGGCGATAAACGATATCCAAGAAAATAGTTTAGTATGCTGATATCAAAGGCAATGCAACATTCTACTGAGATAAATGAATAAGGCCGGTAAAGTTGCACTGGTTTCGAAAGTTAAGCACATACTATTCAGATGTGGAATTGGTTAAATTTGGTACGCATACGATGTAATAATGGGAATAGTCTTTTTGCTCAGTTTCAGACAACGTTTCAAGACAGTTTAATTTAGAATTTGATTTCAGTTCTAAACAAATCACAGAAGGCGTATCAACATAATAAATTTGATGACACTTTTTTCGTTCAGTTTTATATTACTACTGATTACCTACACATGTACAAAATGCATTAACCAGACTCCAATGTTCCGCTCATAATTTAATTATAGAAGAAGGATGGCATAATGGCATCCCTCCAAATCAAAGCATATTTATGCTACGTGATTAAAGCCAAATAGTTGATGAATATCACTTTGTTTTCCAATGCCCATTTTGTGCAGATTCATATCAGGGATTTTTAGCACAGGACACCTACATAAAAAAATCTTCTATTCTCTGAAGAAGTTTAAAAACCCTGTCATAATATCTCAGTTTGCAAGATACGTCTTACAGCATTCCGAGGAAGAGATCAAATGTACATGTAACTATATTGTTCTTATTTCTACCTATATGGAAGATCACAGGTGTGTAATGCTATTTAGTTTTCGTCTTCCTACATATTTTTTTTTTTTTTTGTGGCTTTTGGATTTGTCCTTTTTCTGCTTTCACTTCACTGTTTTAAATTTATTAGTAATACGGCGCTCTAATTATTGCAATATTATTTTCATTATTAGTTAATTATAATACTATGTGCCTATGGCCCACATTGCCAATAAATTATTATCATTGTCATTGACTGTCATCGTAATTTTCATTATCGGAATAAGTGATGTATTTCGTGACAGAGAGAGTTATCTTAGGAAAATAAGTTATTCAGTTTCAGAATCGTCAAAGCTGTAAATCGCTTGCTGAATGGAAAGATCAACAGGTGATGACCACCTATCGGTGTCCGGCAGACGTTCGTTAATCGAAGGTCTCGATTTTAATTAGATTTAATCGATTTTCCCAAGAATGACAATTTAAGCGTTCGGAGTATCTTGACATTTTACTTGAAAAGTAAATATCAACTAATCCATGAGAGGCATGTGCAAGGGTTGAAGTCAATCAATCCATGATGTATTTTCAATAGCATCAATTGGCTACAGCTATATCGTGTTCGCTGTCGGGATTCTTATCGGTCTCTTCTCGGTGACGTAACCTGCTTTTCCATCAGAGTATCGATTGTAGACGAATCTGACTGCCCTGGGGTTCAGTTCGTCTACCTTGCAGAGGTGGATTATGTGCATAGAAGGGGGTGGGGGGTGGGGTGATGTTTAAGCTACAGACTGAACGTATTCATTTAAGAATTACTTGATTAGTAGCGATATACATTAACACCCGAGTTAGATATCAAAGCCGACTATAGCAAAGCAGTTTCGATATAAACGTTGTTTTGTTTTTTTCCTGAAAATTTTAAAATTCGTGAAGGAGTACTTTTCGGGCCATGGCAAACATTCCAAATATTAAATGAATATATAACTTCATGGCAATTTAAATGACTGTGTTACATTTTAAATATATCTTGATGTACAAACCATCGGTACAACACGCTCCCTCAGAGTTTGAAAAGTTAGCGCTCTACGTACGATTTTTTAGCGATTAGTACATAGAGATGTGCCCGGGCAGCAGTCAGTTGGAAGTTAGAATTAATAACGACCGACTCAATCCTGGTTTTGGATAGGAGAAGCTTGGCGATTCGTCAATTACTATTGTACATTCTTTGATTGCGAATGTTACTTGGACAAAAGGAGCAATAATGTCCAAAATTCTCTAATTAAAAATCAATTAAAACACGTGCCCAATATAGTTTTAAAAATATAAACATCCAAGTGTAAATAAAGAGAAATCTCATTTGATAGATAAGGCAAATTGTAGTTTGCTTAATCGTTGTTTTCCAAAGCTAGATTGCATTAGAAATGGATAGAACAGTAGTGATATCGTGATGGACGAGTATACACAATGTTACATCAATCAGTCCATGCCCTATGTGTATTCGGAACTTAATTATATATGGAAAAATTAACCTGTTGTTCATAATTGATCTTATCGTACAAGAAACCAGATAAGAAGATCCAATACTGGCAGAGTGCAATCACTTTGGTATTGAGATAATTAAAGAGCAGACGAGGCGGCCATAGCTGTCTACAATCACCCATTTCTGAATGGAAGCTTCCATATGCGTCCATTGGATGTTCGCAAATTACCAACGACTGACTGACAGCTGGTTATGGATAGGTGGAGCTTGCCGATTTGATATTGTACACCTCCTTTGACTGAGAGCTTTTCTTTGGCATGGCGGGAACTAATTTACGAATTATTTAATTAACATCTTATTAAAATATGAGTCACGGTCGAGTTTTAAAACTTCATAAATTATAGCAAATTAAAACAGGAAAGCGTGGTAAATCTTGATTATCAACTAACTTAGAACACACATGAATAGATATGAGTTGATATAATGATACACCATGTAGTCCATGTTGTATCAGTAATCACAACTTGCTACTTAATGCCAAATAGAAAAACGCACCTGTTTTCATTAATCGATCTTATCGTGCAAACAACCGAAGTAATACTTCCGCTGTTATTGGCTTCACTTTACCACAATGGTATTAGGTGTAATGAAAGAGAAGATAAAATAACCAAACGTGACCTGTATTCACCTTTTTCTGTATAAATAAAATCCATATATAGACTTCAAATATTGTATATAACGATAAGTTCTATTTAATTTGCGATAAACTATGTGGAAAGAAAACTCCACAAAGGAGATTTGGAACATCGGAGTCATCATTATAAAAAAGCAACTCTTATATAGATCAAATCACAGAGATGAGTTGATAGTGTATACGACACGCATACCTGACTTGTACATAATTCCTAAAGTGCGAACCTCAATGAAACTGTATATATTGCCATTTTAAATAGACAGTGGAGCATAATCTTGCTAATGTTTAGACTTTCATCCCGTGTGACAGAAGTATGTTGATATGAATTTAGTTAATACGGTTTTTGATGTGAATTCCGTTAATGCGGTTTTTTTTTTTTTATATAAATTCAGTTAATGGGGTTTTTGATGTAAATTCAGTTAATGCACTTTTTGATGTGAATTCAGTTAATGCTCTTTTAATGTGAATTCAATTAATACTGTTTTTGATTATTATATCAGTAGTGAAAATCTTGAACAATTGAAAACGATATGACAAAGTTTGTCCCATTATTTTTATTTTTATTTTATATTATTTACATTATCCTTTATTTTTTTTAAAGAATTTTAGCATCGTTACATTTAATTTTTATTTTCTAGGACTAAATCCGTTTGTTTGGAAGGATTTATCTTCCTAAGGATTTTGCCATTTTTTTCATCTTTGTATTTGTAGACCGTAACATATAATTGGCGCTATATTGCCATTATTACCATATATGTTCAAGCCATATAAATACATAAGCAAACTCACACGTGCATGCGTGCATACATATCCTAAGTCCCGCCCACGTTTACAAAATAGGTATCATTCTTCCAACACTTTTCCAAAATCTAATCCATTAAAGATTTTGACATGTGTCTTGACAATAAAAATTAATTATCCTTCATGATTACTGCGTAATGTCTTCAATTTGGTCTGATTTAATGCTACCTTGACAGTTTCTGCTCCATTAACGTTAACATTAATTATGTAATATTGTGCTTTAAAACACGCCTGGCAACAACTGGTGGCCCCCGCATCAGCCGTAAGTGCAGAGATAAGGAGATATTAAATAA